>NJDC01005299.1:182011-257784 GCA_002245475.1 Calephelis virginiensis
CGGTTTCGCTTATAACAGCATCATCAGGGCTAGAACTTAAGTTTGAGTTAGTTAGTAGTTTAGAGTTTAAGTTCTAGCCCTGCTGATGCTATTAAGCGAAACCGGTAGGCTATTTATAAAATAATAAATTATAAGTGTTACGTAAAACAATACAAGTGTTTCTTCAATTAAAAATATATAGTATTTTTATCCAAACGTTGTAAACATTTTAACAAGGTGATGCAGTTATTTTACACACCTATATCATAAACATAAAAATAAGAAAAGCGGATAAATGTGTGTTATAAAGTTAGTACAATCGATTTTTATAGGCTCACAACTAGGAAATCTATCTGCGTACAGGCCTGTAACAAAACCATATTGATTCATATACGTACCAATGTAGTTGGTATCCCGACTGACTCAGCGGCGGCAAAGGCTACGGAAAAATTGGCGCGCTTGTCGAGCGGCATACGCGAGCTCAGAGACGCGTACGGCACGCGACTCTCTCCGAGGTATACGTGCATCAGAGCGCATAGAGCCAAACCGTCGTTCCAAGACGAGCTGCCAAATACACATATGAGATAACTTTTCCCCACGTTGGAAACAAAACAAGCTTTATCCTCAGAGGCGATATTTTCCCAAGGCAAAGTAGGCACATGCCTAGGGGTGCGAGATTACAGAGAGGCGAGCGCGGAAGTTTTTGAACAAAAAAAATAACAAAATTAATGTTTAAGTCAAAACACATACGCAGTCAGATCTAGTTCCAGAGGGGCATCATGAATTTCCATGTTTCTTCTTTCCTTCTTGCTTTCTTCACTGTCACCACATATTTCATTCATGCCTAAGTACACGTGTCCTGGGGTCTACCTAGTTATCTCTAATAGAGGGGCGCCAAAGAGGTGTTTGCCTAGGAAGCTCTCTTTATTTAATCCGCCTCTGTTTGTCCTTCATGGACTCTATAGACATCACAGTGTGAGATCTTTAGACGCCTTTAGGAGCCGACAGTCCTGGAGGCCAGTAGTCTTATTCGACACAGATGACCCAGGCCAACACGAGTTGTCTTAAAAACAAAAGCGAAAATTTAAATTCTTTAAAAACATGATATTTTAAGTTATGGCCATTATTAATATGAATTTCATCTGTAACGATGAACTCATTTAGTATATACTCAGAACTGTGTATCTATAGGACTTAACTACCCACGTTAACAGGTAAGAAAAGGAATTAATAATTGCGCCACAGGACTTACATCCTCAGTAGCTCAAGAGCCGACGGGCTTTAGACGAAATGTTACAGGTTAAAGCCATGTATGGGGCAATTTTTTTTTGCTTTAAAAACATGTCGTTAAATATAGTCTGGAAAACAAAATTAAACTGAAAAAGAGCAGAAAATTAAAAAAACAATCACTGTATGGCAACTCAGTAAGCAGCAAATTACTTTAAATTTGGCAATCATGCAAAACAAAAACTGCCACACCATTATTTTAATCATTTTGGACATATTTTAACACGTAAGACCCAAAATATAATTCAAATACGGTTTAATTATTGAAAGTCGCCATCTTGACATTTAGTTGTTTATGTTTTAAGCACATGGGTCTTCTGATAGTAAGAGACAAACGTGGTCTATAGACACCGAAGATGTTACAGGTGCTGCTCTGACCTGAGGCCAGGATTAAAGGCCTATTGTGCAAGCTACTTTCGTTTGCCAGGACTCAACGTGCAAAACTTATCACATTTCTGACGATGAAATTAAAAAGTAACAACTTGAATGGTATCGAAATAAAATGAAAGTTATATTTTTGCTAAATAGGTATGTGTTAGAGGTTGTTACAAAAATATTTAATTGTACCAACATATTAAATCACATTGTGGTGTGTGGTGCTCAGGAAATCAAACACAATGTACAAATTTACCTGAAATTAGTGATATCAATATTGTTGTATCCCATCGTCTTTTGCTGACACCATTTCAGTAGTGCGTTTCTCTTGGAACCGCCGTTCTTGACTTGCAAGGCGTTAAGAGGATCTTTTCTTTCACCTGATGAAAATATGTGAAAACTATAAAAAGCATCCCTAATTACTAAACTCAAGTCTATTAATTTTGACAAACGAGTACTGAGTATATCCCTCGCATATTTCCGATACTGATCGAGTGAGATGTAGCGTTATGAGGGACGGGCACTAAGCTTTTGTTCTTATTGTCAAATTGTAAAGGTGCGTTCTGATTGATTGAAATTAACATTGTATTAATTACGTGGACCAATAGCAATGCAGAACAGAATATTTTGGTACTTCTTTGTTGAAAAAATAAAAGTATAGTAACGATACAGCACACATGCAATTAGCGACATTTATTTATGTAACACGTAATAAGTTAAACAAAATGTTAGGAGTTTTAGCATAAATTGACAATGGTGAAATAAATTTGATATCACATTAAGTTGTTATGAGCTAAGTTCGAAAGCTTATATTCTTCGTAATTTTCTTTAAGTTGGATGAAAGTGTTGTAGAGCTGATGTTAAGATGATGCTGAAAACACTGTGTATTGCAAATTTTATTTTAGCTATACGTTGATATGTTGAAAAAATACTTAATGGTCGTATGTTTCCAATCAATACATTTTTTTTATTGATATTGGTAGGCAAAAAAGCAGACGGATTTCTGATAGTAAGAAATTCACGCCACCTCTTACACACCTGATGCCGGGATATTAGGCCTCGAGCAAAAGTAAGTTTACCAGCTACCTTATCCTCCAAACCGGAACACGTTAACAGCAAGCACTGTCGTTATGACAGTAGGAATAGGTAAGGCGGTGGTAACAATCAGGGCGAGTCGCTGCAATACTCTACCACCTAGTCAGATGTCAAGGTGTTAGAGACGGAAAGCCTATGCTCGCCATTTATGAGCTGCCTGGTATTGTGCAAAGAAGCCCGTACCAACACTGGGAAAGTTATTACTAAATACTAACAAAAAGTAACTCATTTATCATTATCATTATACCTATTCAGATCAGTAACCAGTAATTAAATTATCATTCAGTTGATAGTTAATCTGTTAAAACGATCGTAAAATATGTATATTCAGTTATTTTTTAATATGACACATATTAATCTTGTGAGTGAGAGTAATACCTACTAAACTATTGATGTAAAAACCTATTTTGTGAACCAAAACTAACTTTGTCATTTATGCGTCACCTCTAATTACCTAAGTCGTGCCTCTACTCAGACATGCAAAGAATTGTAGCCAACTGTAATGATCTAGTGCTATCAATTAATACGAAGCCGGCTAAGCAATCCTGCCATTTAGTCCTCAGGCCTCAGGGTTCTAATGCACCAATTTAGTCTAGCATTTCCGTGTCTAAATCCAGGGAGGATTTTTATCATCAGAAGATAGAAGTGGTTATTGATAACATAAAAAAACGTATCTTCACGCCCATACCCAAGAGATAGTCGAACTTACCCACGACTGGTGAAGACACAATGTTATAAGCGGCAACTTTATTGCCGAAGACACTAAGTCCCACAATGTTATACGTGGCAACCTTATTGCCGAAGACACTAAGTCCCACAATGTTATACGTGGCAACCTTATTGCCGAAGACACTAAGTCCCACAATGTTGTAAGTGGCAACCTTATTGCCGAAGACACTAAGTCCCACAATGTTATACGTGGCAACCTTATTGCCGAAGACCCAATGTTATACGTGGCAACCTTATGGCCAACTAAGCTGATATCTAATCCCGGGCAACGTTATTTTTATAAGAAAGTTGAAAATACACATTTTCAATTTTTTTTATTGAACGTCCCGGAGATCGAACCCGGGATCACAAGAATTCAAGTCCGACGCTAGACCGCTAGATCACAGAGGCGATTATATTGACATTTCATAATATCAATTGCGCGTAAAACAGTTTGAAATGGTATAACTACAAAATAATAACATAACGTGTCTGTTTCTTACGGCTCCTCTAATCTAAGAAGTGTTACGCATAAAATACTAGCAGTTTAGACTTCTAAGTCTAACTCATTTTAAACAGCTATTAAAAAGATAGATTTCGCAAATTAATATTATATTGCTGAATATATTTTTTTTATTCTTGCTTGTTCAGTCTTGGTCTTACACAATCCCAAAAACAAGACCGATTTTGTTCATCTACACAACTTTTAAGTGAATGCAGCGATTATAATTGCTGCTGCTACATTGAAACCCTTGAATCTTTTGTGTTAGACTACTCAAATTTTCCCTCTAAAAATATCCAACAAGAGTATTTTTTTAAACAAACTACAAAACTGGTCAATTTAAATACCTTGGCTCTTGGGCTACGTGCAAAGTCTATTATAGTCATTCACTTTGTATAATATAGTCTTAAAACTATATAACTTCTAAATAGTATAACTAATAATAAAGCTAAATGAGAAACAAAATTAATGATGCTATTTTACCGAGATTTTTAAGAGGTCAGCCTAAAATCTAATACTTAAAAATATTATTTTCTTAAAACATAAATATTATGAGGTTGTCGGTTAAAAGAAGTTGATTAAAAAATTAAAAAAAAAATCGTGTAACTTACAGATGTCACCATAGCTATTTCTCCGAACAAAGGATTCGATGGCCTTCTGCTGCAGTGTCGCAAGGGCGCGCTGCTCGTCAGGCATGTTGGCCATATTGGCGATGTTGGAGCTCGCCGCCGCCTCTGCCCCCGCGTTAGACACATCAAACAAGCCGTACACATCACGCTTTGTGTCAACTTTACTTATATTTATTTTAAAAAAATAGATCAGTAAATGTTCGCTGTACAAGCCTCACATTTCTTACACTTCTAAAACTGTTACCGTTTAGTTTATCAGTTACTTGATATAAATTTGAATAATATAGATTTAGATAATAGAAAAAAAAAGAATATAAATATACATAGAAGAGTCCTATTGAATTTTAGTCATAATTCGGTATGTTTAAATTAGAATAAACATAACATAAAATTTTCAAGATTAATTTAAATATACCTCTATAATGATTTAGCAGCAACCGTTTGGCCTATATTGATATATCACTAAAAGTTTGTTTAGCCATAAACAAGAAAAATTAAGAAAATTACTAAAAATTAAATAATATCACTGAATCAACTAAACTGTAAAAAATTGCCAATTTCAATTTTTATTTATTTTAGTTTAAGCGACCAGTGACAGTAGGTGCTAAATACTGTTCAAAAAAGGTTCAGTCAATGCCCTTGTAAAAATTTTAATAAAGAATCCCCTTGAGCTGAATAAAAAAATATGATTTAAATGTTATTTATAGATTATAAAGTCTACGATAGAATTGCACATAGTATATATAAAAATAATTGAACCTTAAATAAAAAAAAATCACAAAATATTCATCAGTAAAAAAGTTTAATGACTCAATTTCTACTAGCAATACAAAGTAACGAAAAGAGCTGGGTACTATTGAATATCATAATAAAAAAAAAATAGAATTACATATTAATCGAATACAAAAATGACTTATCTCAATTTTGAAACTTGAATGTTTGACTTTAATAAGTCATAACAATAGTACATTCATTTTAGATTTTTTATTACCTATTCACAAATGCAATTTTTGACACAAAGCATGATGAGGAAATATATAGAATTTGCAGGTTGAACATAAAAGACCACCACCAGTTACAGCATAGATGTATAACTTGTTAATTATCATAACCCAATTCATTATTTAAGACTAAAAATGGTGTTGCCATTTCAAAGCAGTATGTGTGCGATCATAGTTAATGAAGTGATATATAAAATCGATACAAACGTGTTACTGAAATTATAGCAACATAATTATTCATGATTATTATAATCTAAATTTACAGCCATTTTGAATGTCTCAACTAAACCTCTTGTAACAATATGTTTTTTGACGAAACAATAGCTAAAATAGCTTGTGGTTAGAATGTTTGTTGTGAAGTCAAAAATATATCGAAATCAATGAAACGATAATTTTAATCTTAGAAATATTGAAAAACTAGCCGTTCTGGTGAACTTCGTTCGTCCGTCGTTTGTATGGAAAAAAAAAATTTTGCTTTTCCTAGTTTTCTCGAAGTCAAACGGAATAAAAAGTATTTTATGTCCGTTCCTGGTAATAAGCAAGAGGCAATCTATTTGAAGAAAATCCTTATATTTATTAGTCTGAGTAATTCTTAACGTCGCATTTCATACATTAAGTCAGTTGACCAACACCCAAAACAAATAATCTGCATATTTAGGAGTTACATTTTTGTTGTAAACTATATCAATTGAACATATTAGATACAGCGTCTTTCGAGTTAAAAATAGTAGTGGTCCTAAACCAGTCATGTATTAAAAGACTAACTACAGTTATTAACTTTATATTTATCATCTTTCCGCATGTTTTAATTAGTTAAAATGATCTTAATTTAATCATTATCTTTGGTAAATAGATAATATGGTAACTTTTTAATAAACTTTTTAACATATAATTAATTAATCAATCTATATGAGAAATATGAGTTACGACCCCGAGATTTTAAGTAGATCCTGGATTCCCGCGTCCTAATTTGTCATACAATGGGGATTACCTACGACTAGAATAATGATGATGACGTTTCATTTCCGAAGATTGATAAAAAAAAGACAAGGAATTACAAAGAAGTTTGATGCAATAATTATATAATGTTATACTCGTATGTTACCGCATCACTGCAAATAGAAATACAAATCTAACGTCGCTTGAAGTTTCTATCACTATACCTTTTATCGTGTCTTTGAAAATTCTTATCAGATAATTGCTCAATAATTTTACAAATTTACAATAAATTTTACAAGAACTATCATATACATTTTGCACGATAAATGACAACTTTCAACACAAAAGCATTTTAACAAATGAAAATAAGAAGTTCAAATCATGAACAATAGGTTTATTTTAAACACTCACTTATCATGCTAATATGTGAAGAAAAAAGATAAGTATGCAGGTCAAAATTGAAGTCCTTTTTCTCAATAATGTATTACTGACATGATTTTTTTTCGAGTAATATTAAAAACCAATAAGGTCTATTTTCTTGCAGTTTGCATAGTGTTCTTACATTTAATGAAAACAGACTTCCGATATCTATTTAAAAATGAAATGAAGCTACTATACCCAAAAATGAAATAGACATACCAAAAATAGAACGCGACAATTGCATTTCGCGCGTGTATATATTACAAAAAAAAAAGAAGAATGATTCAAAGAATAATCCTATTAATATTAATAATGCGAAAGTTTGTAAGTATGTATGTATGGATGTTTGTTACTGTTTCACGCTCGAATGGCTGAACGGATTTGTCTGAAATTTGGAAGACAGATAGATTGTGACCTGGATTAACATAATATAGGCTATTTTTAATCCCGATCGCACACCGGGTTTCTGTGAAAACGCGGGCGAAGCCGCAGGTAGCAGCTAGTGTACTATAAAAGTAAATTTAAATATATTAAAAAACTAAGGAAAAACAATTTGAAAATAGTTTTATAGACTAAGTAGCCTAAACTTTATAGCGAGGTAAATTTTGATATGGAAGTCGAAATGGCACGATGTATTGTAAAATATACAAAAGAAAACGAGATCCCAAAATAAATATATTTATTTAAAATCTCTTCATTCTCAAATATCATATCTGTTGATGCAATAATCCAATGCTAAGGGAAAAAAGAAAAAGTTAGCACGTCAAGTGACGTTACAAATTGCTGTGTTAAAAAAAACATGCAAGGGTTAGCGATAGTTAGGCTTGGCTATGCGCCTTTCTCATGCCGCCATGCTGCAATAGAAAATAAGCGGACACATAAACATGCGGTCAATATCAAGAAAATTAGTACAGAAATCTGTTCAATAAGTAGAAGATCCGAACCTACATCGACCTACACCGAAACATATTTTATAATAAATTTAGTTTGTTATATGTTATAATTAATTTAGAACTGCACCGAGTTGCACTTTTTTACTATAAAACATATTTTATAGTAAAAAATAAAATATATTAAAAATGAGTTGCCTAAAAAATTCCGGACAGAATATTTTTGATTATTTTTTCTATTATTATTTTTTGTGCAGACAACCCTATGCCAATGTGTTTGCAATAAAACGGAACTTTTGTTGACATATACTTTTTTCTATTATCCAATTAAGTGAAAGTAAGTAGCATAGACATACCTGTTGGTACCTGGCAACCACGGTAAATAACAGGTATCTCAACTTCTGCACATTGTATTATACGTCTTATACATAAAAAAATAAGGATAAAATTTTCTTATCATCTCGATGTGGCAACATTGAATAACAATTATTTTTTAAAAAATGAATTAAAATATATCAAGGATATCAAGGATTTTTTCAGGCAACCCATTTTTAATATATTTTATTTTTTACTATAAAATATGTTTTATCCTATTATCAGCTCGGTGCAGTTCGACTTAGAATTAGATCTTAGACAAAATTAATAACGATTATTATAATCTGATCGTAGTTTTTTAAAACTTTTTTGGGTCGAAAATTCGTAGGTATCGGAAATAGGTTTGTCTGTATGAGATTTTTAATAGATACTAATCACGCACACTATTAATAATAGTATAATTTGTACCATAAATATACAAACGAACAAAAAATATATTTTTGAAGATGCTGTATTATCATGCAAAACAAGTACTTAGGTTATATTTTATTTAAACTAATGTGGAATATTTGAAGTTTTATATACGTGTCACATATTAACAACAAGTTCTTTTAAGTACCAACTACAACAATTCTGAATAACTTACCGTTGCTAACAGGTGACGGTCGGTTGGACCTCGCCGCCGGCGGTTTGGCCGCGAAGTTGGCGGAGATACCGTTCGTAGGTGCAGTGCTGTCGGAGAGACCGTTCTTGATGTTTTGTGTAGACGAAGTAACCCCCACTGATGCTTGTACCTGGAGAATAAATTAAATACCTCAAACTAAACAAAACTGCAAAAAAAACCGACACAAATTATTTTATTACCGTATCGCGTTTTGATATTTCTTCTTACAAAAAATAGCTGATGATTCCGAAATGGTCCAACATAAATTTTATGAATCCATCAATCTATGACCTCGGCCACAACGATCTTCGAAGTCATCAAGGTTCAAGGTAAAGTTCGATCAACTGGTCTCATGAAGACGCTCTGTGTTTGTAGAAATGCTGTAATATTGTATGAAACAAGACGTCCGCTCTCAATTTTAAACTAGTTAAACAACAAATCCGAAGAAATTGATTGAAATGTAACAGGTCACTGGATGTCCCATTACAGAAGCGATTATATGTGTATTAAAGTAAAACTTTTATTACATCATCTCAAATTGTTTGGTCTGTATGTCGCATGTCGCGTGACGGTGACGTCAGACCAGCCGAGGCCAATATGGCGGCGTCTATAGTTTATTGTTAAAGATCATGTTTAACTTTTACCGCGGTTTTATAAAACCACACAATCCTTTTTTGCGTGTATATTATAAATATAATCGTATGCATCAATGTGATAGTGGGACTGGGACATGTCATTTCAGCTTAAGACGATCTCTACAATAAGGAAACCTTCTTGTTTGTATTTTAAACCGACGAAAAAACCGAGAAGGTTGTGAACTACAAATGTCGACACGTACCTATATATTTTTACGTAAGACCACTCAAAAATGTATACGCAGCAGTTCGATTTCGATCATTACTTTTTTATTAGATAGGCCATACCCTGAAGTAGGTCCCATATATTTTTTAAAAAATATCAAAGAGCAAGGTTACAAAAGTAGGGCACGGCTAATTGTTCACTCACTGATTTGTATGACCCGATTCCGATTCTGATTAAAAAATATTATAATAACTTACCTGTGGCCACTCGGTGACCGGCGTGGTGGCCGGCGACTGCTTGGCCGCTTTAGCCGCATTCTCGATACTCTCGATCAGAGATTTCACAGACAAACGGGAATCTTGTCGACTCACACCTGTTAAACATACAAACACAACGATAGTTATCGATTTTTATTATACTCCTATATTTTTTATGTATGTTAATAGATTGTTCCGTCTTTTGTTAACCGATTTCAAAAATTCTTTTTGTATTTGAAAGAGCGTACTTCAGAGCAACGGGATTATTATTGTCACCAAGTCAGGAGCTAACAATGGAATCCCAGACAAATCGACGACACACTCAATATTTGTGAACTTATAGTACTCACTTAATCATTTAACTTAAAGTCGGTTTTTCATTGAGCTTAAATTATTATCATACAATACAATAATTAAAGCAGAATACAATATTAAGTAGTAGTCACTAGTCAGTTACTTAATCCTTACTAGTCCTAATCTAGTTTACTGAGTAAAAGTTATGAATACAAAACAGCATTTAGCCCATGAATGGCGTCTTTAGACTTAACAATATATATTAGGTATCCATATAATATTAAGGTACTAAAGCAAAAAACTAATCAAAACACCAAATACCTTAATTCACAAATAGGTTAAAAATCGTTCAAGTAAAATGTCCAACAGACACCTAAAACATAATATTCAAAAGTACTGTTATTAATTTAAAAAAAATCCATTGGTATCTACCGACGGTTTTTTTTTAAATAAATAATCTTATTATATACTAGCTGTTGCCCGCGCAGTTAATGGTCCCACTGGATTTTTCAAATAAAAAAGATCCTATATCTATCCAAGTTACCCCCTATGTGTGTGCCAAATTTCATGAAAATCGGTTCAACAGTTTTTGCGTGAAGGATTAACAAACAAAGAAGCTTTCGTATTTATAACATTAGTAAGATAGGGTAGGATAAAAATGAATCCCCATTTCACTTGGTCATAGGATCACGCTTGAACGGATGAACCGATTTTGTTATTTTTTTTGTTGTGTAGGTTATTGTCGGAGAAGAAAATAAGAAAATAAAGAAATTCAACAACATTCATATTTAGGACAGGACAATGTATGTCGGGTCAGATAATTAACAAAAAATATTACCCACAACGTTTTACTCAAATGAAAATAGCTGATTTGAAAATTAAGGTATCGAAATAACATTGGAGATATCTAACGTCAGGATTACAACTACCTGCCATTATTAATTAGAATCTATATTATGTTTTATTAAATCACTACACTCGAATATGACAAAGTATACCTACAGTCTACACAAGGCGAGTTTAGTGCATTTATTTATTTTACTCCCGACTAACAAAAAAGTCACATACTCGATGGAACAAAAATCTAAGAAATAGGATCAAAACGATTGAGATCTTCAAAAAACATCTTACTCAAAAGACTATTCCTTCTCGAAGAACGCTGTCTCGTAGTCGCCACATTTTTTACGACTGATTGATAGGAATTAATGATTAAATGTGTCATTAATTACACAACTAAGCGGATTTGAAAGTATCAGTTATTACTTATTATTCCATAACAATGTCGCAATCTATCTATCTGTCGGCTAAACAATTGAACCAATTACGATGAAATTTGATATGCAAATAGACAGAGAGTGGAATTCAAACATAGGTTACTTTTTTTTGGAAAAAAGTAACCCACAATTAATCAAAGGGTCAAAATGTTATATGGAAATCTATTATTCCACTAAAATCTTATATCCAAATAAATAGAGACCGGAGTTCAAACAAAGGCTTACTTTCTTTTCCCAAAAAACAACCACGAATGGACTACAATGGGAATTCAAATTGAAAACTATTCTACGCTGCAGACGTCACAGATAAGTAGCTAGTACTAAATAATATATCTAGCATATACGAATGATGCCTTCTATTGTTCGCGATTAATGCCTGATATTTTTGATTTAGCTCAAAGAAATCTCTATACTTCGAAGTCCATCTTTTGGTTATAATTTTTATACTCTATGTATGTATATCTATGTGCAACAAAGAATTATAATGAGTAATGTAAATCAATACCTTTAGTACGTCTGTGAGAAGCTGCGGTGGCCATGATGTCCTGCAGCGAAGCGCTGGACAGCAACGGTGGGGGTTGTGGGGGCTCTTCCGTGCGCGGCGGCATCGCTGAAGGTATATCATGCGACATTACCAAGTTAGACTACTCCATTAAAGTTTAATTATAAACGGAAGCTGAATCATTTGGCTTGAAATCCCCGTGTAATAAGAAAGGGTCTGCACTAAGTCTTACGATTTTTATGGAGCAGGCGCCCGCTCTTGCGTAAGAGTGTGAACAAACCCGCAACATGCGCGTGCACACTTTAGTGTTGATATTACTGTCTTTTTATATAACAAGCGAGCGGTCATCTGCTCCTTGAAA
This sequence comes from Calephelis virginiensis, assembly GCA_002245475.1. Lineage (NCBI taxonomy): Eukaryota > Metazoa > Arthropoda > Insecta > Lepidoptera > Riodinidae > Calephelis > Calephelis virginiensis. Next base: position 194,305 of record NJDC01005299.1, read on the forward strand.
CGTGACTTAACGGAGACTATAAGCGTTATCCCAAACGTCACGTTGCGTTTTTTTAGGTAGCAATATTAGTAAAAAATAGATCTAATATTTTTCTAAACATCATATCGATTAAAGAATTTTCAAAAGTTATAAGTTTAAGAATAACTTTACTTTAGCATTTGTTTGACTTTGTGTCGTTGACCTACGCTGTCGATTCATAGGCAATGCAAACCTTAAATTGACGTGTTTTTCTCCTATCATAAGACGTTACCTTATGACTGACAGATAGCCTAGCATGTAACGAGGTGACTAATGTTTGCATGAAGTCGCTACCACTACATTGATTATCCAACAATTAAAACGTTATCCAGTGATTGGAAAAACTGAAAATATGCCATGCTATGGACATTTAATAGGTAAACAATACTACAAAAGCCTACCATGGTAACGATATCAAAAACACATTAACCTTAACTGTCTTATTTATAAACATAGACTAAAGGAAGAGTCCAGTTATGTAGATACTATAGTCTGTATCACAGTGTAATAAAGACTAGGTTGAACCTTGCAGTACTTTAGTCCTTTTTTATTAATAAAACGCTAAATATTTGTTTTATTTACCTACTGAAATTATTGTTGTGATGCTTCCTACGAACTTGTTCATCATAAAAAGTAAGAAAAAAAATTATCTAACAGAGCAATGAAACAATTAAAGTAAAACATTAGGAAAATTTAAAATACTTTTATTTCATGAATTTTCGTAGATTTCAAAAAGAAAACTTTATTTGTATGTCTTCATATTTTACAAAACAAAATCTTATATTTTATATTCTTTTACATATAATTGTACTTACCGTTTTGGAAGACTAAACATTGGTGCCTATTTCACTATGCATAGTTAAAACGTATGTTATCACTGTCTTCTTTCAATTAAATTAAAACAAAAGCGATAGAATATTTCTGTTCGCGTCAAATGGCCACATTATAGTTAACGATATAACAAAGATGCGGATTAAATGTCTGTATCGGGTAAAGCAACATGACAGGACGAAGTGTCTTGATTTAGATATGAAAAAATAACTTTATTAACAATACAAAGTAGAATATGCACTATTGCTACCCAAAAAATAGACACCGCCTCGTTTCCGACTAAATTTGAACCAACCCTTTGGTGCGTATAAAAAGCTGTCTTTAAACGCGTCAACCATAATTTTTGAATATTAAATAGCAAATAATAATAAAATATATTTGTACAGTTTCTTAACGATAGGCAATTTATAACAAATAATTTACAATTAAAATTATTATATGCGTGTTTTATGAAGTTTTATTCGACTTAAGTTTACAATTTTTACATTGGTTAAATTGCTCATTTTACAGATTATGCTGATGTATTTGTGAATGTCAAAAAAGCCCCTCTTGTAATGCTTTAACTGTATCTTTGGTAGGTAAGCAATAAGTTTTAGTGTTATGCAATGGCTAGTTGAACTAGAATGAAAAAGTGAATACGACCGCTACGTTTTTAGCATGACTTTGATAGCATTAGAATGTGAAGTTTAATTTTATACAAAAACATGAATAACAAAAACAAACTAACAGAAAAACATTATTTTTTATTTTGATATCGCATAATAACAGAATCAAATAATGTGTTTTAACATAGGCAGTAAGTACATTAGACGCCGTAATGTAAAAAAAAAGTAAGTATCTTCACGCCCATATCCCCGAACAGGTAGGCAGAGGTACAACCAAGGCACCCACGACTAGCCGGAAGACACTAAGTCCCACAATGTGATAGGTGGCAAGCCTATCGCCAACCGGGCACATTTCCAATCCCGACCAACATTTTTTTTTTATTAGAAAATTGGAAAAATCCAATTTTCTTTATGTTGGCCGACCCGGGATTCGAACCCGGGACCTCATGCAGTCAAGTAATGTAATATTAACCATGTATTAATTTATGTTAAATAAAAATATTTTTGTATCATTATGGGACTTATTATAAAGTAGGATTATGTATAATAGCAATAATAGTATATTTAAAATAGAATACTACGTTATAAATATAATAACTGTTGCAGTGTATTTTAAAAAGTCAACAAATAAAATAGTAACACCAATATATTTTCAAAGACCAAAAGACCACCACCAGATCAATTCACATAAATAAGCTAGAAATGTATCTCAAATACAATGAATTTTCCCAAACCTTTGAATGACTATTTTTTTGAAATGGCTAATATGTTGCTAACCGCGTGGTTTTTACAACTTCACCAGACTATATATGAATGACGCAACTTCATCATTTTAATTAAAGAAGACGTAAATTTAAAAATATAAATAAAATAACAATTTTAACTCAGTTATTTCTCGCCATACGAGCTAAGTGCTAAATTTTCTTGGCTCGGCTTTTGGTATGGCAGTTTTTTTTGTACTTTTTGTTTATCAAAATAAATTGGCATTGTAATTGGGACAAGGAATCCGAATAGGAAAAATTACATGACAAGCTTGCAACCTACCGTAGCCACTAGCTCCACCACCGCATGCCACACACTAAAACAATACTAACACATTGCACGGGTTATTTACACGAACGATCACACGGACGTTGTCTGGTCACAAAAGCCTGACTTACGTAGAGGTCTGGATTGTGAGAAGTCATTCAGAGACCTGATCGGGTACGACAAGCGTTTGTGTTCTAACGTCTTCCAGTGATACGTTTTTCTTAACCTTGGAAGTGATCCTGTGTCTGTGTCAATGTTAGGTGCTTTCTGACTTTGAAGGGAAAGCTTTCTAGGAGGTACGTCTAATGAGTTTTTTAGCTCTATTTGAAGTTTATTTTCCAAGTTTTGTACAATATTGTCAACTTCTTTGGATTTTTTTAATTCTTTAGCGCTTGGTGATCGGGATAACGATATAACCGACTTTCTAATATGCGCCATTTCTTTAATATCGTTACTGTTCTCGTGTGTTTTTAACGGTTTTGATTCATACTTTTTTATTCTCTTCGGCCTTTTAGGTACGGCTAAAATTTCTTCACGCTTCACACAATCAAAAACTTCTATTTTAGATTGTTTATTAGATATTTTCTCGTCGTCAGCTATATTGACGGCAGCTATTACTGGTTGTCCAATTTCCTCATAGTAATTTTCTTGTTCTGGTTCTTTTGATATATTAGAAGGGATTACAGGAAAATTCTTCAGATGATCCGATTGCTTTATGTCTTTTGAAGGATCATGGGCCTTTGTAAACATTTGAGCAGTATTTATAATAAAAGGTACATTTTCCATCGGTTGATAGTATTGATTATCCAACAACCACTTCGGCGTTTTTGAAAGCTTACCTACAGATCTTGTTGGAGACGAAGGCATCGATGATTTATCATTTTGAGTTTGCAGCTTAGAATTTATGAAACTTTCACTGGAACTACCTCGCAACATGAAAAATTGAAGCTTTGATTTATTATTTTTCTGAAAAATTCCTTTGGTTTTAATTTCTAAGTTTTTGTTATCTAAATTAGGCTCATCGAGGCTTTTACTTTTCCGCACTTGATCAATATCATCGTAATAAATGGTACCTCTATTGGGCTCTTGTATTTGCTCTCTTTTTTCGATAAATGTTGTACTTGGTTTAAAAAAAACAGGTTGTATCAAAACGGGACTGATAATGATTGGCGAGGATGCTCGATTTACATTAGCATTTACTATATTTATAGGCGTTAACACTGTTTTATATTTTGTTTCAAACTTATTTTTAATATTTTTACTTACATTGCTGTCAACAGGTGATAGAGATGAATCATGCGACATTAAATCATTTGCCGTCTTGATTTTTAAACGATAGGTAACGTTATCTTCAATCGGTGTTTCAAGTGGTGTTTTCACTTTATCTTTACTGTTTGGTTCAGTAACGGTGATATGGACGTTTTCTTTATCACTTGAAATTTTCTCCGATACCGAATCTAAAATTGTACCACTAGTTTTCGTGCCTTCGTATTTATCTTCTTTGGTAATATTAAATTCAGGTAACGCATTGTGTCGCTGATGCTCATTTTTATCATCTTGAGCTGACAAAGGTATTTGAACGATTGACAAAACTTTACTATTTTTACCTTGCACATTTACTATTTTAGGGTCGTCAGTAGAAACTGAACGTTTTTCTTTTTTTGCAATTTCCAATTCAATGTTTTCACTTGAATGTTTTTCTTTTTTTATATCATCCATTTCAACAGTTTGATTTGAAGATATTCTGGCCAAAGCAGCTTTAAAGTTATATTTTATTTCTTCGTTAACTTTTTTGAAATCCTCCTCAATCTTTTTATCATAATCTGTTTTTTCATTTGTAGCGATAAAAGTAGATCTATTTGATTTTTGCAAATCAGGTCTTGGACTCGGATAAGGATTTGACAGAATTGATTTAGGACTCACTACTGGTAAACTTATATTTTTATCAATTTTGCTAAGTTCATTTAAATTGTTCTCATTGGTTTCATTTTTTATTTCACGACTATTTTCCATTTGAGATTGAGAAATGCCGTCTAAACTCTCAGTAAAAAGGGAGCAGTCACTTAGGCTAGATGTGCCACCTAAAAATTCTAAACTCATTGATTCTCTTAACACATTTTTAAATTCGTTACTTTTGTTAAGATTATCCATACTATAGGATTTTAATTTTCCGTTGTACATTTTAGAAAGGTTTTTACTGAATATAGAATTTTCTTGTGGTTCACAAGTACAAACAGATTCTGATTTGGGGCGGTCAATTTCATCTTTCAATTTGTGTGACTTATTTAAAGCGTCCTGATGACTGTACTTATCATCAGATAAGTCTATAGCATCTTGCCTCTTAAGCTCTTTATTTACATAGGGTAGCAGGACTGCTTCGGCCGAAATTTTAGCCGCTTTAGTATCATTACATTTTAATTTATTAATATCATCGTCATTACTTTCATCTAAAGTAACATCATCTAAATTTAATTTAAATTCCTTCATCGTATTAACATTAGATTCTTTTACATTGTTCGCGCCATTCTTTTTAAAGAAAGCTTGATCAACAATGCTGGCATTTTCTTTGTTATCCGTAACAGTATGTACCCTTGACAGATAACGCTGTCTTATATTTTTAAAAACATCTTTAGAAACGTGTTCCGGCGAACTATGAGAGTCGAAGCTATCGGTATAATCTGTAGAAATTCCACCGTCCTCGTAAATGCTTTGAGTACTATCCATAGATTCTGACCTGTTAAAACCTGTTTAGGCACATTAAATTTCATTAGAAAAATTAACATTTTTACAATTTACATTAACATTATGGAACACGCTGTTAGTTCTATGATTGGGACTACGATTCAAAGCCTTACATAAAATTAGTGCGCAATAATGTAGTTAAAATTTCTTCTATTTTCTGTTTATTTGAATAAGCATTCATTCTATATTTTTTAAATTCGATCCATGCAACAATTATCATACAGTAGTCTTTCAGTGTGCTCATCGTGCACAAAATCAAATCCAAACATCTAAATAGGTACAACCAAACTTATTGACTGGCTGGCTAGACTTTAATTAAAATTTAGAATAGTGTAAGAAAAAAATAAGCCAATCATAAACTAGCACGAGTAAAGTCAGCCAGTACTAATACTGCAAAACAGGCGGTGCATTCCATATATCCTATTTATAGATCTTACCTTTAAGTGAATGAATTTGGTCTTCCAGTAATCGTATTCGATCTCTAGCGATCTTATTTTCGGAGACCAGTCTTTCGAGTTCCCGTTGCGCTTCTGTTTTAAAGTCGTTGGCAACACGAACTGTCATGAGCAAGTCACTTTGGAATTGCTTCCATTCCGCTTCCTATAAGACATAACAAACCTAAACATTATCTCAACAAAATATTGAAATATGTGGAATTTCCTAAAAAAATCTAAAAACATTTTTTATTTTAAAATTAAATTATAGCAAGTCAAGATTTACGTCACGTTGAAATATATTGGGATATATTTAAATTAAGCATAATACCTTATTAACAAAACTAAGCAACACTGCAAATCTGTTGTTTATACTAAGCTTTCCCATAGCATAGCATCCCCGTGTCTGTTCGGGTCCGCTAAGTAGAATAGACAATCTTTAATCTGCCTCTCTGCCAGGAAGCTCGTATGAGATGAGCACTAGGTAAACCAACCAGACCTCTAGTGATAGTGCTCTGCAGCAACTAGCCCGGGTTGGGATCTACCACCTAACATATTCTTGACTATTCCGGTAAGCGAGGAAGGGTAACCAGTAGGCTTGCAAAATAGGCTAATATCCCGGCCACAGGAAAAGCCACTTATAATATATATGGTGTCTATAGGCCCCAGTTATCTCTCCAGTTTGATTTCTGAATTCTTACATAAAAATAGCTTATTTAAGATATGATTTAGTATAACAAGTTAAGATGTACTAGGTGTTTTTATTCTCATGACTCCACGTCAGAGGTAGAAACCCTGTAAAGTTAATTACAAAAGTAGCTTCACAAGTTGGCAATGATTTGTTACTGTATTTGATGTCTATAGCTCAAAGACATGTATTTCTAACCATTTAGGAAATTTGTCATTAGGTTTGCTTTTCAATTTAGAGCTTACGTCTCTTTCCCGGTCGCGTGCAAGCTGCGTGTTCCTGGCCCAGGCCTCCTGCAGCTGGCGCTCCAGGTCGGCGGAGCGCGCCAGAGCCTCCCCCGCGCGACTCATGAGCGCCAACTTCTCGTCCGTGGCGACCTGCACCTGGATCTGCAGCTCGGAGGTGTTCTCTTGTAACGTTTGCAGTTCCCCTTGCAGCGCGCTTTTCTCTTGTCGCAGCTGCTCTAACTGGAATTCCAGCTCTGAAATTGTTGATTTGGCGTTGTTTCTCGACACCTGTAGATTAAACATATTTGAATGAATTATAAATCTCAAGATATTAACAATGTCAAAACGAATCCGCAAAGCAATAGTAACAATATTTAAGAAACATTTAAAAAAAAAAGTATCTTCACGCCCATATCCCCGAAGAGGTAGGCAGAGGCACAACCAGGGCACCCACGATTAGCCGAAGATACTAAGTCCCCTACAATGTGATAGGTGGCAAGCCTATCGCCAACCGGGCACATATCCTATCCCGAGCAACATTTTTTTTATTAGAAAATTTGCAAAAACCCAATTTTCTTTCTGTTGCCCGACCCGGGATTCGAACCCGGGACCTCATGCAGTCAAGTCCAACAATTGAACCGCTAGACCACAGAGGCGATTTTTTTTAATTTATTTATTAATAATAATAATAAATAAAAATCCCTGGACAAGTCACACAAATTGAACATAACCCCAAAGTAAGCAAATTATAAGCTTGTGTTATGGGTGTTAGTCAACGATACTAATACATAGAAATACTTAAATAGATACCAGAATATATATAATAAACACCAAGACCCGGAAATGCAGACATCTAAATGTTCATCACACAAATGCCTGCCCCCGAACCCGAGCCTCGCGGTTGGTTGATGTAGTTAGGCGTGTACGCTAGCCACTCGGCCAACACGGCGGTTAAAAAAATATCTTCACGCCAGAATCTCACAAGAGATATGCAAAAGTACAATCAGACAACTTGCGACCAGCAAAAACTACTTTTTAGTCCCACAATATGTTAGGTGGCAAGTCCATCATCAACTGGACATTTAAGAGATCTCGGACACGGATAGTTTAATGAAAAAATATTTGTAAAAAACATATGTTGAGCTGTCTGATCGTGGAATTGAACTCGCGACATATTATGTCAGAACTTCAAGAATCGCGGCCACAATTGCCGCAAACATTACTTACTACGTTCAACACAATTTTACACGAGTTATCAATTGCAGTATATCAAAACATTCCGACAAATGTCGGCAACGTATCTACGATATTTTCGGTGTGGCAGAGGTCCACCACTTCCTCGTGCAGTATACGATAAATGATGGTCCTTACCAATGCGTCGTCGTGCAATTTCCTGGCGTCGGAGTGCGCGCGGTCGAGCTGTCGCTGCGCGTGCGCAAGGCGCTCGGCCAGCGTGTGCGCCCGCGCCGCCGCCGCCTCCGCCTCCCGCCGCGCCGCCGCCGCGCCCGCCGCCTCCGCCGCCGCCGCGCCCTCCGCCGCGCCCGCCAGCTACATCATCATCATCGTTGTCTAACTTAACCAAATACATGTACTTTGCGTTATTATCCTACAGTAACGTATTGAATTTACCTCGGACTATTATTTTCTTCTAAAAATTCATACTAGTCATTCTCTTCTAATTCATTTCTAAGTAAACAATTACACGGAGTAAAATATACGATCGAATAGAATAGCGCTCAATTAATTAAACAATCGTGTAGAACTCTAGAACTGCCCACTGACCTGAGCCTTAGCGGATTCCAGCAGCTCGCTGAGCGTGGCGACCTGGTGCTGTCGTGCGGAGGCGGCGTCCCGCGCGGCGGCCGCCTCCTGCTCGGCGCGCCGCCGCTCCGCTTCCGCTCGCTCGCACGCTGCCTCCAGTGACCTGCGACGACCGTAATAAAAAAATGTTTTTCTATTTTCTTCAGCTACGCAACTACTAAGTACAAATCCAATGAACCCATTTTCTGCTAGCTTCAACGAATGCGGAAAATAAGTTTCGGTGAATTTTTATTTAGTTTATAAAAATGATTAAGAATGAAACAAAATTTATATATCTTTCAAACTCGCATTTTATAATTACTATCATATAATCATACAGATTACCCGTATTAACGGACACTTTTTTAGATGCTCGGCGTTTCAACCAAGTTGCCTTGACGCTGCGAGCTGACTGAGTTGGTTAGTAAACTATAACTTTGATATTTAATTTGTCATATTATTAATCCATAATATTAATTTTGTCAATCAGTAAAACAAGCACCAAATATTTATTTTAAGAGAAATTTGGTACAGTTATAATCCAATATGACAGTGTTATTACCTTATCTTTTCTACTAAATTTTCGTTTTCTTTGGTTTTTTCATCTAAAGCTGCTTTCGTTTCTGTCAAATCGGCCTCGAGTTGCTCTTGCTTGGCTAACAATACTTGACGTTCTTCTTGCGCCGCCTAAAACAATATATTTAGTAAATATTCTAACCCATCGTTTTCAACAACCTACCTGCAGCTAGAGATACGCCTACTACAATTATATAGCTAGAGTATTTTTGTTAATTAATAAAAATTATAAGTCATTAACTGGTAAATGACCAAAAGTAACCTTAACCCTAATCTTAGCTTGGTTACTGAAATTGACCGAAAGTTTAAGACGTGGACTAACCTAAATATATAAAAAACTTTGTCAGTAAAAGTATTTTCTGTGTCTGTTTGTAGTAGTCTCTTTACAAGACATATTGATCTATCTATTTGTATTTACTGTGTAATACAATTTACAAAGTTTCCAAAAAAGTGCAAAAGTGGGTTAAAATCTTTCATTCAACAATACCTTTAATACTGCAAACAACTGTTGGTCTGTTTCGTCGGCTTCCAAGTTTTCTGGCTCAACTCCTTCGCGGAGCAACGCGTGTAGTGTATCCACCTGAAGACAATTAACAGTTCAATAAAAATACTTTTAGTGTACTCCCCCGCGTTGTTCTGGGCTCCTTTGAAGAATAGACCATCTGCCATCTTGTGCCAGGCGGCTCGTAAAAGGTCACTAGCACCGTGACATCTGAGTAGATAGTCGAGTTTCGCAGCGACTCGCCCGGATTGATACTACCGCCTAATAATTTCGGAGAATAACGTAGCACTTATGTTTGCTCGAGGCATCCACATCGCGACCTCAGATTGACAGCGCACCATTATTACCATTGGCGTCTCTATGCGGCGTAAATTTCTTACCATCAGGAAATCCGTCTGCTTGTTCCGTTATCATCAAAAAATATTTCTAATTACTCTCACGAAATAATACTTCTTTTACTGTCTCAATAATAAGTATATCTGAAAAAACTCTATATTGTTTCATATTCCTTATATGGCAATTCCCTCTGAATGTTCTACGGCTCCACGTATAATATATAGTTTTATACCTTTATTTAGTATATTTAACATCTCCATTCTCGACCAATAAGCCAGACAAACTCAGGTGAAAAAAAAGTCAACCTATAAAATAAGAGGTAAGGAATAACTGCAGTGAGTCTCGATTTTACTATCTTAATTATTGAGGCAGAAAGAAAGAGAGCTAGCAAGTTTTTAAAAAGTGAAGTGACTATCGCTGGATCTGAGTTTGCAGCAGCGATTCCGATCCGTTGATAGTTTTTAACAAAAGTACCACTTAATTTTTTTTTAATTTTATCCCAGTCGGGGAAATGCAAAGATTCTGAGTCCATACAGCCACGTCTTCCGTAATAATAAATCTTTTTCTTGTTGCATATTTTCAATTCATGTCTTCCGTAATCATTCTTTATTTCAGTCATTAGTCACTAATTTACAAAGTCGTGTCTGGTCTTGAGTAAAACGGTGGTTTCGTTACACAAGCTCGTCTATGAGATTTGGCGGCAGCGAGGAAATTGACGTTACACTATTTTCTTCGTGATTATTTCATTTGTACACTTTCATTGAACAAAATTAAACTAATTCCCACCTAAATTAACCAATTTTGCTCATGTTTTACACTAGATTCAATAATTGTGAAAAAAATACAACCATCTTCATTCACGATGGCGCCAAAACTCAAGTACCACTTGAAAATGAGCAAAAGTATGACTCGTATGGTCCAAGTAAGGAAAAAACCTCTGAAATTTCATTAGTCAGCGTATGGTTCAGCTACTTTATCTTGAACCAATGACATTCACAAAAAAAAATTAAAAGGATAACTAGAAATCTCAAGTAACCCAAGACATTTTAAAAGATTTCCCCATTATTTACTGCCAGTTACTGGGAATTTATTTACCGTCTCGGTCGGTCTGTTTAGTTCCACTGTCTTCAAAGTTACAGTTTCTCAACTTCTCAACCAAGTAAGTAAAAAGTAAGTATCTTCACGCCTATATCCCCGATGTGATAGGCAGAGGCACAACCAGGGCAACCACGACTAGCCGTAGACACTAAGTACCACAATGTGATCGGTGGCAAGCCTATCGCCCCACCTGGGCACATATCCCGAGCAACATTTTTTTATTAAAAAATTGGAAATACATTTTCCTTTTGTTGCCCGACCCGGGATTCGAACCCGGGACCTCTTGAAGTCAAGTCCAACACTTAGAACACTAGCCACAGAGGCGATAACCTCAACCTAGAATCATGTGAAAGGACAGAGAGCAAGTGTTACGAATATCTTCCTTTAAACCATTCTTTATTACTAATCGCCTCTGTGGTCTAGCGGTTCAGGTATTGGACTTGACTGCATGAGGTCCCGGTTTCGAATCCCGGGTCGGGCAACAAAAAGAAAACTGGGTTTTTCCAATTTTCTAAAAAAAAACGTTGCTCGGGATTGGATATGTGCCCGGTTGGCGATAGGCTTACCTGTCACATTGTGGGACAGTGTCTTCGACTAGTCGTGGGTGCCCTGGTTGTGCCAGTGCCTACCTCTTCGGGGATATGGGCGTGAAGATACTTTTTTTTCTTTATTATTAGACGTTTCAGCACAAATATTTTGAATGCTGTACCTTTGTTCTACTATCTTCCAATTTCTCAGTCTGTCGACACAGCGACTCCAGGAGGACCTGTTTCTCGTCCGCCAGTCGTTCGTTGTCGGCGTGCGCATCGGCCAGCTGCGACTGCAAGTCTGCTAGCTCTGCCAAAGTCGCTTGAAGCTCTTCACTTGTGCTACAAAATAATATAACAATTTAAATTATACATAAAATAGTAGTGTCTTCAGCTATTCGTGGGTGCTCCATATAAAGATTGAGACCTCAGGCAAGTAGGAGTTATTGGTTACCTTTGCAATAAATTCTTTATTATTTAATTTTAGCACTCTTCTCGTGCTTGGGACAAAGTTCCTGGTGTTATATCTTTCTATAAAAATTTAAATTTTTAAAGAACGAAAAAAAAACACCTCGAATTTTTTTGAGACAACTGAAAGTTTTTTGGCGGACAAAACACCCCTTGTGTTAAAAGTTTAATGTGTCTGTCTGTCTATCTGTAGCATAACTTTTGAACGCATGGACCGATTCTGATGGTTCTCAACTATATTAGAAAGGTTTTATTGGACTCGGAGGTTATAGATTTTTTTTTCATTTTAGGATGATTACATATAAATTATATTTATAACGATAAACTTGTTTAACAGTAGCTATAGGAGTAACTATAATGAGTATAGTAATAACTTGTTTAACAGTAGTAGCTATAGGACATAACTATATAAGACGTAACTGATAAGAAAGTAATTGAAAATTTCATAACAGGAATTCAATTAGCTCAAATGGTTAAAGCATTCATCAGCAAGAAAATAAAGAGTGCTAGAATCCTAATCTTGCCTAAAATTTATTTTCATAAAAATTGTGAAAGTGTTTTAAATCTTTGGAAACAAAATCAGGTTCTGGCTGGATTTTCGTTATTATATAGGTGCTATATTTTTCTCACCTGTAGTGATGTTCCTCCATCTTAAGTATACGGTCCTGCAGACAGGCCACGGAAACCTCACTGAGGGAAGAAGACGAATGTTTGTCCCATTCTGGAGTGCTAGCCTCGCCGCTATCACCCTCGCCCTGAAAATTGTTTATACCATTTATATATTTATAACAATTGTAATTCATTATAAATTTTGTTGGCGATGTACCTACTTCATTTTAAAGTTATTTATAATTAGAACCCATTAAACAATTAGTATTAAAGTAATAATATATCTTTGTATGTTTCTGATTTACCAGTTATAGTATTTTGTCACGATTATTTTTTTGTGATCACAAACATAGAAACATCAAATATTTAAGAAAGTGTGTTTTCGTGAGAAAGTTAAATAACTTTTAAAAAGGCTCTAGACTAAAGAAAAGGCGCATAAATTATGATAGGTACACATTGTTTGCGTAAAAAAAAAAGTATATTTACATTGTGTGCCAGCGCGATGGAGGCGGGAGCGGAGGAGTGCATCCGTCTCGGCGCCGGCGCCAGCAGCAGCTGCCGCTTCTCGCTGTCCGACAGCGGCGAGTGCGCCACGCCCCGTAACCGCGCGCGCAACGCGCCGTTCTCGTCCGCCAGACGCGCCAGCGCCGCGCTTCTGTCTGCTTCCGAAGCCTGTAGACACATTTCATTTTTATTTCAGTATCTACACTTTATTCAAATTGGTAAAGCTTTGGTTACCAGCGTTTATAGCAAGAGTCACAATACTCCACCATCGTAAAGTTTTGGGAGATAGATTTTGGTTGAAGAAAGAGACTATCAAATCAACAATATATCTCCTCAACTGTATGGGACTTCATAGGATTTTGTTTGTTTCTTGTAAAACTTTGAAAATAATAGTTTGATATTAAATTACATTGATACGTTTTTTTCTTGCTGTTATTATTGAAATTACTAAATTATTAAACTGGTAGCTTTCAGGCCACAAGGGACCTGAAAATCAAGGTTGGTCTTAGTCTAGGACAATGATAAGATGTTGATGTTACTCCCACAGGCCCCAAGCAGCAAAGCACTGCACACAGCTCTTCTTTTTTCATTTTCATTTTAAGTTTAAACATTTTTGTTTGATAGATTTCTTATATGATATTTATATATTTTCTCCATTGTAATTTGTGTAGTGAAAGTGTGTTAATAAATGTTTTCTTTCTTTCTATTCTTTGCGCATGCCATTATTGTTAGCACGATCTACTTTATTATCTAAATAGATTTGCACAAGAACATCAGAGTTAATAATATGGCTACCAGGTAACAACGCATCCGTAAAATTTAGTAAAATAGCGACTTGACACCCTGACTTGACGTTTTCAATGTGAAGTCAGGACGCTCACCCTAATACAGATTTATTTTACAGATTAACAGAATACAGATTACAGTTTAACCCGCAGCCGGTCTGCATCAATGGCCTGCCTCATCAACTTCTCCACCCTGAATACCGTTTGGACCGTGGTGATCGCTAACTAACCTTGATTCGGTCAAGTTCAGCCCGCAGCCGATCCGCTTCGTTGGCCCGCTCCATTAGCTCCTCAACCCGTGCCTGCAATTGTGCCCTCTCCATTGTGCTCGCTTCCAACTCTCTTCGTAGAGACTCTATTTCTTGCAAACCGGATGCGAGGGAAACCTGCATAGCATTCAAATTAAAAACACTAATTAAAAACAATGACAAACTAACACACAAAAACCAATTGTTTAATATACATCCACTCAAAAAAGTATAAGGAATGTATTGTTTGTTTATGGTTCCGAATTCAAATTTTTGTTTTAATAGCGAAACGTACGTTGAGTTTTTAGTAGTGTGTGTATTGTTGGTGTTAATAAATCATGTGGTTATGTTTGGGAGTTTTAGCTTCCGGTAAGTCCAATTCATTCATAGCGCACTATTCTGCCTGTTTTGTCACGCAATACGTATATATATTTTGGCGAGAAATTGCAAATTAAATAATTTTATTTGGATTTAAGTATGGATTAACGCAAAGTAACGCCTTCTTATATCAAATACATTGCTGTTTTTAGTAATAACATATTAAGTGTGTATTGCGAATTTCATATTATCTTATCTTGTTCTGCATCGCCAATGGAATTTTGATTTCGGAGTCAAAGAAAATGTTACAGAAGTCTTACGGGGAATCGACTTTATCAAAAACTAGTCCTTATTAAAGCAAATTTAGGTATTATCGTGCCAAGCATTATAAACCGCCCGACAATCGAGATGTAATGTAAAGTTTGCCTCGCTCTGGTAGGCCTAAGTCTGCAACTGAAGTTAACATCTCAAAAGTAAGGAATGTGACTGAAAAAACAGTGACTGAAATTCCTCATTCAACTTAGAAAGAGATAGCCGTCGAAATTTTTGCATTTCACGAGCTGATCCGTATATATTTAAGTAAACATTTGGGTATGAATCATGTTACCGCTTGGCAACTGGCAAATCCCAAAAGATCTGAATTTTCTCCAAAAACTCAATCGCTTGAGAGTCGCTGAGGACATTCTAGAACGAGTCAACTTCGGCCGAGCATTCATGAAACGCATTGTCACTGGCGACGAGACGTGAGTTTACGAGTTTAACATGGCAGCAAGTTTCAGAATGGCGTCTTCCAACTGAACCGAAACCGAAAAAACCACGCCAAACTCGTACAAAAGTCAAAGTCATGCTGAGTGTTTTCTTTGACTATCGCGGTGTTATGCACTCGGAGTTCTTGCCGAAGGTCAAGCGATAAATAAAGCATATTATTTGAGCATTTTGTGGCGTTCGAGAGAGGAAATTCGATGAAAAAGGCCAGATTTGTGGAAAGAAAATTCTTGGTATTTGCATCACGATTACGCTTTTTCACAAGGCCATCATTGTGAACGAATTTTTGATCAACACTTACCAAAAATTATCGAGCAACCACCACCTAGATAGGGCTTCAGCCGAATTCTTACTTTTTCCTACGCTCAAATTACGACTTCATGGCACGAGTTTTCAATCGGTAGAAGACATAAAAAAGAATTCATTTCGAGAAATAATTTAGATTCCGGAAACGGCGTTTCAAAAATGTTTAGATGATTGGATTATTCTTTGACGTAAGTGTATCGTTTCTGAAGGAGCATACTTGGAATGTGAAAAAATATTCTTTGAAAAATAATAAACAGTTTGTGAATTATTGATATGTTTTCGGTTACGTTCTTGAAAGAGTAGTATTTACATAATAAATTCAGTGACACAAAAGCATACATACACACAACAGATTTTTATTTACGTTTACAAAACGAACTAAATATGTTTAATTTGAACAATGGCGCCACAGATTCTAAATAAATACACCGAACTACATTGAAATTTGTAAATGCATTTGGTCACGGTAAAATAAAAACTCTGAGTTCTAGAGTAAGTTTACCGGTTACAATACCCTCAATATGCAAAATGCCCGTCCTCGTCGGGAATCGAGCCCGAGCCTCACGGTTAGTCAGTGGAGTTAGACGTGCAACTCGACCAACAAGGCGGTATATATTTAGGTATAACAGATTTCAAATAAAAAGGTTTAGAAAATAGAAAATGCCTGGTACGTTCTTTAATTTGCAATAGCTTTCTGTTGCTACTTGATACCACTGCTTTATCTAATTGTGCCACATGACATTGCTCGCTATTGTCGTATTCCTTGTTGGAGGGTAAGATGGGTAGTCAGCAGATTTGCTAGAAAATACATGTTTCCCCCGTGTTGGTCCGGGCTCCTTTGCAGAATAGACCATCTGCCTTCCTGCCAGGCAGCTCGTAAAAGGCGAGCATAGGCTTACCGTCACTAACACCGTGACATCTGACTAGGTGGTAGAGTTTCGCAGCGACTCACCCGGATTGGTACCTCCGCCTTACCTATTCCTTTCGCCATAACGTCATGACGTGTTCCGGTTTGGAGGGTAAGGTAGCCGCTAAACTTACTTTTACTCGAGGCCTAAGATCCCGGTCTCAGGTTGGTAACGCACGCACCTTTGGTGTCTCTAGGCGGCGTGCATTTCTTACCATCAGGAAATTCGTCTACTTGTTTGCCTTCCAATTTCATAAAAAAAAAGCATACAACCCCGGTCATAAGATAGCAACGCACTACTAATATCTATGATATAATATCTATAATAACATAAGTAACGGTAGTCTCTTAGCATCAGGAGAGCTTCTAATGCTAATCATCATATAACACAAAAAAAAATGTTAGCGAATTGATGAATACAGTAATATACGATTGAATTATAGAAGAAACCATAGGAATTGCTAGCTCTGAAATAATTAGGCTATCTGGGACTGACACTTCATACCTATGCCTATGACGCAAGTAATATTTGCAAACAATACCCTCACTTCCGTCACCATTCGGGCTAACAAAAGTCAACGACGGAAGATCAAAACAAAAATGCCGATTGAAAAATGATAAGCGATAACTATCTATGTAGAATCACTATTATCACAAAGTAATGGTTTTAATCATATCAAAACATTTTCAGACATGGTGTGCAAAGGAAGAAAGGTAGGATTATCTACGAAAAGTTACTTTACGTAACGTTACGTAAATCTAGCTTCTATCCTGCCCTCCGGACCGAAACATGAACGAGTCATTATGGCGGCAGGAGTAGGTTAAAAGCGGTGGTTCCCAAACCGGGTAAAGTAAATCGGGTTCCCTAAAGTTGCTGCATAACACTACCGCCAGTAGTAGAGTACCATCTCTCTTTCTCATCAAACTATCGTCAAAAAAGTAAAAACCGATACATACCTCAGATGATATTCTCGGCGGCAGCTCGACTTCCTGGAAACCGGGCATGTGTTCCGCATTCAGCATCACAGGCAAGCTGATACACTCCTGAGACCCTCGGCCTACGGAACTCGACCCCAGTTCCTCCGCGCTCCCATACTCGTGGGTCTGAGCATCTTCGAATTCGAAGCCCTCTTTCAACTCCGGATCTTCTAACACAGCATTGTTGTTACCTAAATCTTTCTTCTTGTGCGCTTTATTTAGTTTCTCTTTAGATCCAAATATCTTGAGGGTTTTCTCCCTGGCTGGGGCAACCTTGTGATGCTTTGAATCGAGGCTGGATATGGAGGGGGCACCTTTTAGAGTGGACTCTTGTTTGCCCTGGCTTGGCCCTCTACGGAATAACGATTTAAACTTCATCATCGTGATAGTTTATATCATAGTTGTATCACTAGTGGAATGTATTAGCATGTCGAATCATTCACTGCACTGACTGCTGCGTGACCGGGTTCCTTAAGTGTCTACCGTTTGAATTTTAAAACTTGATCAATAAATAACGGGTTTCAAAATGGCAACTTTTTTCCTACTTGTGTAAATTTGACCTTCACAATGTAAATTATTTGTAATTAGTAAGATATCGTAACATTATGTATGCGATATGTGTAAAAGATAAGCTTTGATAGAGTTTTAGCAAATACTATAATGTGTAGGTGTTACGTATGTCGTATATAGGTCGGTTGTCGACATTTGAAGTTCAAAGTTATCGATAACGTTATCAATTACTTTAAGGTGATTTTATTTTTTGTTAATTTTTTTTTAATACTCGCATTATGGAGTTTTATTTGTCCTATTAAGACCGTTATAATTAGCACGTAATTTAAAAATAAAAAATATAAATTTCAGAAAAAATACAATAGACATAACAATTGGAACCTGCCATATTCACATGAATGTTCTTGATGTTTTTTTTCATTTTACGTACCTATCTCAAAAGTATGTAAGTTATTAAATACCTCACAACAGCATTAAACAAGTAATAACTCTGTCTATATATTACCTTTTATAATTACAATAAATACAAAAAGCAAAATTTTAATAAAATATCTCATATTTTTTCACATCATACCTTGTTATCACCTAATTAGATATAGTCACAATTATTACTACTACTTCTGCCATTTTCAAGTCCCAAAACCTTTATTCCATTTAATATATATAATTTAAAATATGTAAGTAATCCCAAAACAATTACATATTTGTCGATAAAATCGTCAAAATAAATAACAACCCTGTTTTCTTGAAAATTTGAAAATAATAATAAAATTAAAAAAAACATAATTAGTTATTAATATTCGAATAAGATATCGATATCTTCTCAAACCAAATGATAATCCTTAAGATAAAAGCATTTTTTTTTTATGATATTGGAAGGCAAACAAACAGACGGATTTCCTGATGTTAAGAAATTCACGCCGCCTAGAGACACCAAAGGTGGTAATGGTGCGTTGCCAACCTGAGGCCGGGATGTTAGGCTAATAGGTAATTCTACCTAGATGTCACGGTGTTAGTGACGGTGAGCCTATGCTCGCCTTTTACGAGCTGCCTGGCAAGGAAGGCAGATGGTCATTCTACAAAGGAGCCCGGAACAACACGGGGGATACGGGGGAACGGGGGGCATAAAAATTTTAATGTATGCTTTACAAATAGTGACAGCTTATGAAATATTCACTTGACCACTTATATACGTCTTCAATTCGATATTCAAAAATGATCTTTAACTATCACTTCACTGACAGTTGTGATTATCAACCGTAAATGCATATCTATTTAATTAACAAAGGCATTATCAAAGCAAACAAAACATTAAAGGAAACATATCTCTTTGCTCATGCAGCATAAATATATTTTCCAAGTACCTGGCTGTAATTTAACAATTAAATCGTAGCAGTTATCACGATTCCGACTGTTTCATGGAGATATTACGACTTTGTTTACCCAATTCATTAAAAAATATAAAATATATTATGTTTCTAACTAAAATTATTTTTATGGTAGGTATCTCTGGTGCCTTCGATTTACCTTGATAGCCTATAAATTATTACAAATTTACCTCTTAACTTTAACTGTCCCTATAATGTCACTTGTCATGTTTCATAATCTTGCACATGTGGCGTCAAATCCTTAAAAAGTAAGCCTATGCTCGCCTTTTACGATCTGGCAGGAAGTCAGATGGTCTATTCTGCAAAGGAGCCCGGACCATCACGGGTGATCAAATATCACAGACAGTACAAAAAGTAGGTAACTATACACGCAAATAAAATTATTTAAGAGCAGTAAAAAACTACAAAAACCGGCACTAACTTTACTAAGTTACGTCATTTATTTACACAAAAAATTTAAGCGTATTAAAACTGCACAAATCGACTAATTACCACGAATTTCATAACTAAGTACGTCGTCTAAGTACTATACAAATAAATGTAGGTATAACTCTAAATAAATAAATAAATAATCATCTCTGTGGTCTAGCGGTCTGACGTCGTACTTGACTTCTTGAGGTCCCGGGTTCGATCCCCGGGTCGGGCAACAAAAAAAAATAGTAAATGTATATTTTCAATTTTCCAATAAAATTAAAGTTGCCCGTGCTTGAGCATGTGCCCGGTTGGCGATAGGCTTGCAACTTATCACATTGTGGGACTTAGTGTCTTCGGCTAGACGTGGGTGCCCTGGTTGTGCCTCTGCCGACCTCTTCGGGGATATGGGCGTGAATATTAGGTATAACTCGATCTTTATCAAAATTTCGATAAATTGATTCAATAATGGCCAAGTAATAAATAATTTTGAAGTCTATTAAAAATTGTAACTATACAATATTTCACAGGTTTATGCACTTAAACTATTAATTTCTATTTATTTCTTTTTTTTTATTTTAATTACTAGCGCTTTTGGTAATCTTCATTTCATTAAGTCTGTTTTTATGTGGAAAATTAAATTGTAGCTTTTCTGAGTTTCCTCGCAGATTTTCCCCATTTTCTTATCATTAAAACCTCCCCTGGACCTCCACAAATAATTCACCGAAATTAGGCAAATCAGTCCAGTCGTTCGAAATTTATACCTACATTTTGGAGATTTATTTTTATATCGAACTAGCCGACTAAGCGAACGAATCACTTGTATCGCTAGATACTAACAGTTTGAAGCAGGATTGAAGCATTGTTTTTTCCCATTTTACTTGTTTTTTTATCTTATAGGCACCTACTATTGAGCATATCACAACAAAAAAAATAGTAAAATTGGTCCATCCATTCAGGGATTAATTTTTTAAATATAGATAGATATTTTTTTTATTTTATTTTATGATATTAGAAAGCAAACAAGCAGACGGATTTTCTGATGGTAAGAAATTTACGCAGCCTAATGGTGCGTTGCCAACCTGAGGCCTCAAGCAAAAAGTAAGTATACCGGCTACTTTAACATCCGAACCGGAACACGTCAACGGCAAGCACTGAAGTTATGGCGGCAGGAATAGGTAAGGCGGTGAGATAAATTACATTTTATAAAATACTCGTAATTTGTAAATTATTATAATTCAGCCAATGACTACTCACTACTACTTATACCTTCTTAACTAAACGATGACTAAACTATTTTGCTTTACAAAACATATTTGATAGTACATAGTCACAAAACAAAATCGTCATAATAAAGATAAGGAAAATATACATTTCAATGTACATATATTATTTTATTATAGTTCAAACTACTTTGCATTCACACGGAAGAGTCAAAAACTTTAAAACCAGGCAAATCTAGCAGTATAGCAAGTAATTACATAAACTATGATACCCCGACCTAAAACACTTTAATTATTAGATAGTCCCCTACTAACTACAAATATGGATATGTACCGCTTCCCTCTGCTTCGCAAATACACGAGGGCATAAACCTAGGGCTGGCAATTTGATTTTAACGTTTTTTTTAAAAGTCGGAGTGCTTTTATTAATCATTGAATGTTTCGAAATCGTTCTATAAATACGACAGATTTAATTAACTGTAATTAATATTACACATTTCAAATGCCATGCATTCACAAGTTTCAAAATATCACGTATCAGACATTTTGATTCTGATTTCTTAAGAATATTAAAAAGAACGATTTTCTTTTGCGACTCATCTAGCCGTGTTGTAAAATGTCATAATGCTATGAAGTAAACAGAAAATTGTATCGAAAACTAAAATCTGGTAGATCTAGTACCTATGCATATTATAGATGTTACTTTAAGTACTATTCACATTTGTTTTGTTAGACAGTGACATATAGCGATCGTTACCACAGTTGTCAGTCATTCATCTCGTCATTATCTATATTTAAAATAAACAATTAATCAAAATGTTTTGCGAAACACATCTATCACACGATGCTTATCGAATCGAATCGAATTTGAGTGTTTTTAATTTCGATATTTTAAAGTCGAAAATTTTTGTGGCAGGTGGTGGCAATTAATGATAAAACATTGATGAGTTTCGTCAGAAATCAACTTATTTTCCACGTTTAGAATGACTACGTTCCCACGAAACTGTCGCATGGGAAGAAACGGTGTCGTATGTTAGTCCCTTCGATCGTGACTGTGGCTAAGCACTACCTTGTCAATTCCAGCAGCAGTAACGCCATTATTCATCACTACCATGTCCTTAGCATTCCAGCCTCAGGTTGGCGACGTACCATTATCATTCTTGATAATATTATTTATAGGGTAGGCAAACGTGCAGGCGGTTCATTTGAAGGAAAGTAACCTCCGCCACCTAAGAATATCTGTAACACCAGAGGTCTCACAGTTACGTTGCCGTCCTTTTAAAAATGAACAGCTCTTTTCTTAGAGTAGCCTTGTATTTCTTACAATGCGAAAATCCATTTGTCTGTTTACTGGTTCCATAAAAAAATTAAAAGTCATTTCAGACTTACAAAAGATGTAATTATTTACAAGCTTTCAAATAAATTCGTTCGCATAACATTCATAATTTTAAAATAGAAATATTGTGCCAACCCTACACTGACCACACTTGGTCTTTCCCTTTGAAACTTATATACTCGTAATATGTAGATTGTATCTATTAAGTGGGTGCAGTTGAAAATCCCTTACAAAACGATAAAATAGTCACTACTGGCTGTTCATACTTTTATTCAATAACTTTTTAACTTGTATAACAACTTTTACCAACTATGTACTTGGTACTTGGTTTGTAGTGTTGAGGATTATGACTTAGGAACCTTCAAGAAAAGAGCGTAATCGTCGGCAACGCATCTGTGATACTCCTGGTGTTGCGGATGTCCGTGGGCGGCGGTGATCATTTTCCATCAGGTGACCCACTTGCTCGTTTGCCTCCTCTTGTATAAAAATGAGGAGAAAAAGGGAAATACTAAATATCCTGGTGATATATACACGTTGTTTGTAGACACACAAAAAACAAATCCGGGTTTGTCATCGTAGATCATTACTACATAGAGATGATTTGCTTAAAAACAAACGCCAAAAAAATTAAATACCTATAATATCTACCCACTTAGATCTGACGAAGTCCTATTGAGAAAAGGGGGATCACTTATCAGTTATCACTTACATTGAGCAGAAAATTTTGCCCACCACCCTAGGCTTTCTAAAAAAAAGGCTCCGATTATAATATGATTTTGAATTATTGTCTTAATTACATAGAATGTGAAACATATCTTTTAAGAGATTAAAGTCGCAAAGCAAATTTTAGTCTTTCTTTCGACCGCCTCGTTGGTCGAGTAGCTAGCGTTAACGCCTAGATACATTGACCAATCGCGAGGCTCGGCTTCGAATACCGAGACCAGGGAACACAGACACAATTACCTACTCCGTCGGTAACGGAACCCGGACCTCGCGATGGTCGGTGGAGTTAGGCGTATACGCTAACCCTTCCACCAACGAGGACAATTACCTACTCCGTCGGTAACGGAACCCGGACCTCGCGATGGTCGGTGGAGTTAGGTGTATACGCTAACCCTTCCACCAACGAGGCCGTGTATAATATAATAATCATTTAATTTTGATAGAGATTAACAGAACCCATTAACGAAATACCAAAATGATTTACATATCAAATAATCTACTGTCGCCGCTACGTATTAATTATTTATCTAAACAATTACAACATTAATCAAATTGACGAATGTTGCATAGCACAGCAACGTGGTACGGTGGTATGCGGTCATGGTTGGTCGTTCACTCACCCAACGAGGTAGCCAGGCTTCACAACTAATAATCAAGACTAATATTTACACAAATATGATGATAAAATACAGTTACATAGTTCGCCTCTGTGGTCTAGCGGTTCAGTTGTTGGACTTGACTGCGTGAGGACCGGATTCGAATGCCGGGTCGGGCAACAAAAAGAAAATTAGGTTTTTCCAATTTTCTATCAAAAAAAAATGTTGCGAGGGATAGGATATATATGCCCGGTTGGCGATAGGCTTGGCACCTATCACGTTGTGGGACTTAGTTTCTTCGGCTAGTCGTGGGTGCCCTGGTTGTGGATCTGCCTACCTGTTCGGGGATATGGGCTTGAAGATACTTTTTTGAATATGGTTTTTCGGAGATGCAGTGTTTCATTGCGTAAAGGCAAACAAGCAGATGTGTTTACGATTAGGATCTCCTAATAGTAAACAAGTCGACAATAGTGGTGATACTGCCATTCACAAATCAAACTTATTTTAAATGCATGCTATCTTTTTCAAATGAAACAATAATAAAAGAGATGGAACATTATAGACATGTCAAATTAGTTGGGACATGTCAAATTGCGATGTTTTTAATCAACGTTTTCCGAGTGATGGAATAAACGTCTATAGAAATGTGTACAGACTAATTTGACAGCACTAAAAGTGTTTTATCTCTTTCTATTACTTATGTACAAAGAAGATAGCGATAACTTAAAATTAGCTTAGTGAGTGCACAACAAAATTACCACCAATAAACAACAAACATGTTATCGGTGTGTTTCTAAAATCTTGCGTATCTTCTTAAACCTCTTGCGTTTGAAAGCTATTAGTTAAACTACTTTTCAAACCGGAATATGACAGTGGAAACACGTAATAAAACACATTTTTAAGTCATGTTTCCACGTCGTGAGTAGACGGTGGTTCGATTCGGACGAAACGATGGGTCTACCGGGAAGCGGTGTTTTTGTTATTAGAGAAATTGGATTTCCTAACAGTATATGCTAATAGGAATATAATCTAGATCAATATCAATGAATTCTGCACTATCGATAACTAGAAAACGAGGTAGAATCATAGTTTTTGGGATAATTGTATGAAAATCAAGGTGTTTCTGGTTGGTAATTTCATTACGCGCTTGTTTTTGCAATTACTTTTATGTAACTAGCCGCGAAGTTTTTACCTTATCGGAAATATAACATGGGGACGAAGAAAAAGGTCAGAATAGACCATTTGCATTCTGCGTTCCTGCAAGGCAACTCGTAAAAGGCGAGTATAGGCTTACCGTCACTAACACCGCGACATCCTACTAGGAGGTAGAATTTCGCAGCGACTCAGCCGGATTAGCACCACCGCCTTACCTATTCCTGCCGCCATAACGTCATGACGTGTTCCGGTTTGGAGGGTAGGTAGCCGGTAAACTTACCTTTGCTCAAGGCCTAACATCTCGGCCCAAGGTTGGCAACGCACCATTACCACCTCTGGAGTCTCTAGGCGGCGTGAATTTCTTACCATCACGAAATCCGTCTCCTTGTTTGCCTTCCAATATCATAAAAAAAAACATTAGGTTGAATCCTCTATTATGAATCTTCAAAAATGCAACAATATGGCTTTTAACAGAAATGTATGGACATCGCGGTCATTAGAATTACTATCCCGCACACTCTCTTTTCAAAATACATAAAGATTGAAAGAAAGCATTTTTGATTGAAAGAATGCTGCGTTGGTTCGTTCATGTGGAAGTAATGACCGATGAAAGATTGGTAACAAATATAGAAAGAGAATGTAGATAGATATAGGTACCTAGACCTAAGCTGAGATCCCAGGATCAAATTGATCGCGTTTTATCCGAGAGTGGTCAGAGTCTCCGAAACCGGCGCGTTTGTATAAAAAGAATAATTAATGTGAAGGAAGCTAGCCAGGTGCAAGGATAAAGGTGCTTGGCACTTGATACTATCTGCCTACACTCCGTAAGGGACTTGATGTGAAGATAAGTATGTACTATTAGCCTATAGTCACACACACACCAACTCACTTCGCATCTCATCACTGTTTCGCATTAGCAACGTTGGTATGAATCCTAATCCTACTTCCTAATAATATTATAAATGCGAAAGTTTTGTATATTTGTTTGTTTGTTTGTAACTCCTTCACGCAAAAACTGCTGAACCGATTTTGATAAAGAGGGTAACTTGGATTAATACATAGGATAGTTTTTATCCAGAAAAAATGTTCCTGTAAAATTATTAACCATGCGGGCAACGCCGCGGGCAACACCTAGTATTAAATATACCAGTATGATTTTAATTAGGTATACGTGCATAAAATCTCACAAATCTAAGCAGACAAGGTTGATGAAACCACAATGATATATCCGTAACCTGAGACAGGAACGGTCTGGGCTATCACTGAGCGACTTGATGGCGCCGATGCGTTAAACTGTCTTTATTATTCTGTCTACAACTATCTGAAAAGGGGCAATGTAAACTGAACCCCTATGAAAGGGGTTACTCAAACTAGAGTTCAAAAACACTTACCAATCAATCTTCCAATTCATTATCAGTTTACAGCAAAATTTACAAAATACCGGCAGCGTTATATTTGCAAATGTTTCTTTTGGCATAGAACGCAAATAAGCATCTGATTTTAGTGATATACACATACTCCTATACTAAAATAAAACTTACGCACCCGTTGATCTAGTGTGTAACTTCACTTTTGCTAACAAAAAATGAAGTTACATGCTAGATCGGCGCGCGCGTAAATTTTATTAGTAAAGGGGCTAGTTTTTAAACACTATTGGCGGTAATAATACACAACGAAACAAAAGTACGTTTATCTATTACTGTTCTCTTTAAATCGAAACATAGCTTCGACTTCACAGCAGCAGAAATAGGTAAAGTGGTGGGAGGCAATGTATACCCAATAGGTAACCCACCGCGGATAAAACCCAGACAATTTGATCCTGGAATGATTCCGGTGACTCTTGACACCATCTTTTGATAATCCCCAAGCAATTTGATCGTGGCATGTCAACTTACGTCTTCCCATCCACATTCACATTCGCAACGTATATCTAAAACTTTGTTTTTATTTAAATTGATAATTAAAAAATTAGCAAAACTGGTATTAACCGTGGGAAAATCAAACAATGTAATTCTAATCAATCCTAATAATCTACATAACACAAATTAACAGGATTTCTGTTCGTTAATTGGACTTCTTGAAACCTTAGCATGGGAATTATGCTTACAATAGACGAAATTGTTTTTATGTCATGACCTCGTCATGACCTTGAACTCAAATTCCAATGTCAACTGTCAAATTAATGTCAGATGAGTGCATGTACGCGGTAAATTAGTAACATGTTACCTTGCGCCAATAAATACACAAAAAATATCCAAGTTTTCCCCATTTTCAATCTAGGTACTCCAAAAAAGAGACGTTATCAATTGACTTAACAATTGAGGGTTGCAATAAGTTTGACGATTATATGTGAGTATGTCCGTCAGTGACATAAGTAACTTTTGAACGGATGGACCGATTTCAATGTCAGTTTTTTTCTTTTTTAATGATAGTGGAAGGCAAACTTGCAGACGGATTTCCTGACACCAAAGGTGGTAATGGTGCGTTGCCAACCTGAGGCTGGGATGTCAGGCCTTGAGCAAAAGTAAGTTTACCGGTTACCTTACCCTCCGAACCCGATCACGTCAACGGCAAGCATTGACGTTATTGCGACAGAAATAGGTAAAGCGGTGGTACTAATCCGGACGAGTCGCTGCGAAACTCTACCACCTAGTAGGATGTCACGGTGCTAGTGACGGTAAGCCTATGCTCGCCTTTTACGAGATGCCTGAAGGCAGATGGACTATTCTGCAAAGGAGCCAGGGCCAACAAAGGGAGCATTCTTTTATGTTTGGAAGATGCCGTAATTGAGATTGAAGATACAATTCATAACAAAGTGGTTGCGGTTTATTACGTGCTTATTTTGTATTCTTGTTAGGCGACTGCTCAAACAACGAATACGTGTCGATGACTCTTTCTCCAAAAGGAAGAAGGTGTTTCAAAGGTGCACCTACAAACATTTCGTCAAGATTTATATTATTTTAGTTAGTGTATCTGTTTGGTATTTTATGTGACAAAGAAATTTTAGTCGGTTTTTTTTTCAACTTTAATACCCTTCACTACATAGTATATAAAACAAAGTCGCTTCCTCTGTCCCTTTGTATGCTTAAATCTTTTAAACTACGCAACGGATTTTGATGCGGTTTTTTTAATAGATAAACTGATTGAAGAGGAAGGTTTATATGTATATTTCATAACCGTGCGAAGCCAGGGCGGGCCGCTAGTAAATAACAAAATACTGAACAACTCGAGCAAATTAAATTGAAGAAATTCTAATTTTCTGGCATTTAATTGATCTTCAGCATAAGGATTCGTTGTCAAAGCCATACAGGTTTATGAACTTGTTAAACAAGCTCTAACGGTCTCCCAATGATAGTCATTTAGTGAAACCTACTTGGCAAGGCTATTTAGTGTTTTCTCCAGTTACGTTTGATATCAAGACCTTAACTCCAGAATTTCTAATGGACTAATCGTAAAGTCCCTTCGTCGTGTACATCAACAACTAACCGACAGACACAACACTTTTATGTTAGTGCTAGCTGTTTCCCGTTTGGTCCTACAGGAAACTTTTTTCGGGTTAAAAACTATCTGTTAACCCAAGTAACCCTCTATATGCGTAACAAATTTCATGAAAATCGGTTCAGCAGATTTTGCGTGAAGGAATAACAAACAAATAGATAAACTTTCGCATTTATAATATTAATAGGATAAATGGGATGAATGATTAACAAAACTAACGATGACGTTCCTGAAATGCGTCACCAATCATCATCTATCATGAGTCATCATCATTCAATGGACAATATATTATGATGAAGTGTGTAACTGCAGTCGCCACCTCTGTGACTATGTGGTGTCATATCAAGTTTCTCTGTGGATGTGGATGTGGCTTTGGGTTGGAAATCAAGCTACCCACAGACTACATTCACGTGGTCCATGAGTGACAAATACCTAGTGATCTTATCAAAAACATGTTCATGTAAAATGTAGCCAAGACGAGACTATATGAATACTTTTTAAGACAAGAGACAGCACTCAATTCCCCTGACGATAACTGTGCTGCGGCCAATTGTACAAATCTACTGACTATCCTACCCTCCTAACCAGAACATGACATGTCATCCTGGGGACATAAATAGGCGGTGGACCCTATCCGGCCAAGCTCCTGCACAGTACTCTACAACCATTGGTCTTAATAGTAATGATTCGTTTCGCCTTTCCTTGCCTCTTGCAAGCCGTTAAGTAGGACGGCAGATATAGCTCAATGAGAAAAAACACGACTAGCCGAAAACACGTCCCACAATGTAATAGGTAACAAACCTATAGCCAATCGGACACTTATCCAATCCCAGGTAACGTTGTTTTTATAAGAAAACTGATAAAACACATTTTTTGATGCCCGACCGAACCCAGGTGATCGATCGATGACCCAGGACTTCGTGAAGTCAAATCCAACAACTGCACCGCTAGACCACAAAGGCTATATCAATTAAAATTTCAATGCAAAAATTTATCAGATATTATCATGTAACGTATAATTTGTACGTGGCTAATGGTTTCTTAATAAAAAATGCTATCCTAAATGTGATGCGTCATCACAAACCGATAGGCTATATTCGATGTCGTATTTGCGCAAGTGTCGCTGACACCCAAGGATCTGACGTTTCCTTCGCAATAACAAGGTTAACCGACCGCAGACATAATATTTGCACAACCGTACCTCTTTTGTTTCAGTTAACGGGTGTTAGCCAGTTATTCCAAATGATTGTTAGTATTATCAAAAATGCAGATACATATTTATCTTCAAGCCAAGTCCCTTACGATGTAAGCAGAGAGTATCCAGTGCCAGACCTCACGATCCTGACGAATCTGTCTGGCTTCCTTCACATTCATTACCGTTTTCATACAAACAAGCCGGTTTCGGAGACTCTTGACACCACCCTCGGATAATATCCGAGTGATCTGATCGTAGAATGTCAACCTTAGTCTCCCCGGGTACCAACATCCATGCATATTCGCATTGTATTACTGCTTTGTCAATCCTTCATCGGTCATTCTTTCCACATGACCGAACGAGCGGAGCATGCCTTTTCGCATTTTAACACCAACACTTTAACCAAAGAAACAGATCTAGCTCCTAAGCAAGAACCTCAGGCCCATGGAGACTTCAATCTACACTTTCAACGAATTAACTGGCCTAAGATATTTTCTATTTTTAACTCCATTCGCAAAAAAGAGGGCTATTAAATTATTATAAGTGTGACGGGGGATATTATAAGTTTGACGTATCTGTGTGTTTCTCATCATGACTTGTACGGATGGTCCGATTTCGAGCGGGTTTTTTCTATTGAAAGCCAACATGATCGAGATGGTTCTTATCCACTTTGCATGTAGGTTTTGTGGAGGGTTATGAAAAGTTTTAATTTGAATGTTATTAGGAAAAAGCCTTTGCTTCAAATTACGTTTTTCTGAAAACTGTACAATCGGTCACAAAAAACTTAAATTTTTGAGAAACGATCTAAGAAATTGCGTCATTGAGTTAAATACCTCAATTAAAATCTAAAATTGTTTTATTATTATGATATAAAGAAATAAAACCAAGAGCCACTGGTGACAGAGATGCCAAAGACCGGATGAGGTGGATACATCTGAGTAGGAAAGTAGGTTTAATGGCAACCCTTGGGCAGTACTTGAGGTGCGACGGCACTGGGCGCAGTCATGTATGGGGCGCCGAAAACTCCCGACAACTAAAAGAATTTGAGTGCTCTCAAATTATGTTGTTTAGATTTATAATTAGAAAGAGCTCTTTTTTTAGAAGGAGATATGGGGCGCCACCATGAGATCTGGCACCACCTAAACATTAATCTAAGGCCGCCTGACCTGACCTGAGTAGGCTTTACGTTTGAAGCCCCTACCCCTGGTCCCTGATGATAATTATTATATCGGACCTATATATTTATACTGAACTAGATGTTGGCCCGCGACTTCGTCACTGTAAAATTGTTACGATTTTCTAGCAAACTTTCATCCCTTGTTAAATAAAGGTCGAATTTTCAAGAAAAGGACAATTAAAAAGCATATATTTAAAGTCGAATTTTTACCTTTATGCTTATTAAATATCATCAAAATCGGTTTAGCAGTTTAGCCGTCAAGAAGATTGTCGCATTATAATATTAGTATGGACTAGTAAAGACGCGTGCGCCTGATCGGCGTATTCAGTACTATTACCATGTGTACATATAAATGTGCCGTATACGCCCAACACCATATTAGGTTTTTCCTCTTCATTTGGAATATTAATGAAGATGCACCTATTGTACTCACGTGCTGTGTGTTTAGTTAGTGGAAAATTAGATTTTTTATCGAACAGAAAGCTGGGGTTACATATTTCGCCAATTTTTTCATCAACCTACGCTAGTATACAAATTGGTTTTAGCCCAACATAAGCAAATTATATGAGCCTTGAGTTATGGGTGTTAGTAAACGATACTAATAAATAGAAAACTGTAATAAATGTAATGAACACTCAGACTCGGAAATACCTACAGACGTTTTAATGTTCATTACACTAATGGCTACCCCCGTCGGTACCATTCCCGACCCGTGTCTTACAGTTGGTCGGTGGCTTAAGGTGTATACGCCAATCCTGGATCAGCGAGGCGGTCCAGTAAGATGATCTTCATCTTATAGCTATCCTCAAACAATCCGCTTAAGTGATATATTTTCTTTATTTTAACAGCTAAAATATCCTCAATTAAGTGACAAAAAACTGGCCAAGTGGCCAATAGGCATTTACCAAAAATGTGACCAACAAGTTATAGCAATAGGTAGGTATTATGTACATATTTATAAAATAAAATTATATTCCGTCAGAAAACAAAGAAGTACTAATATAATGTTATAGATTGTGAAAGTCTGTCTATACATACACACAACTCTTCACGCCAAGTCTCTTACTTGGTAAGCAGATCGAGTGCCAAATCTTACGATCCTGGTTAGCCTTTTCATACAAACACGTTGGTTTTGCAGACTCTTGACACCACCCACGGATAACACCCGAGCGATTTATTCATGGATAGATGGACCCTACATCCATCCACACTCGCATTGTAGGTATATTTGTCAATCTTTCATCTGTCATTCTTTTAACATTACCGAACCAGTAGAGCACGCTCTTTCTCATTTTAACCCCAGCACCTTCTTTCGATCTCACTCTTTCTTGGATCTTACTGTTACGAATGCGGTCAGCAAACGTTACACCGCAGAATTTCCGCAGCGCTCTCATTTCGACAGCGTTTATCATACTCTCATCATGCTTTTTCTGCCATACCCAACTCTCGCTTCCATATAACAACGTCGGGATAAGCACAGAATTATGTAACGCGAGTCGAGCACCCTGATATAAAATATCGCTTTAAAATAGCTTACAAAGCGCTCCATTCACACACTTTTCTTTCTACGTCCAAGGTGTACCTTCCATAACTGCTAAAATCACAACCAAGATATACAATTTTATTCACTTGTCCAACAAAACTACATTATCAACTCTTACATCCGTTATATCCGTTACAATCACCTTCCATAACTGTGACCAGTGTTTGCAGCTCAGGTGGCATAGGGCCCAAAAGTACAGCATCATCTGCATAAAGCAGGCAGTTCACCACTTGGTCAGCCACACGCATTCCCACATTCAATGATCTTAACATTTCAAGGCATTTCTCAAAATACATAAAATCTGTCTGTGTACTGAGTTTTCACGGCTAAACCGCTTAAACAATTTTGATGAAATTTGATATGCATGTAGCTACAAATCCAAATTTAAACATGGGCTATTTTTTTTTCGGATATCAACTCCCATAAGGAATATAATAGGGTCATATTTGTATGAAAATCGTAAATAATCTACACTGCCGAAGTCGGGCCAAACCGCTAGTAGGTTCCATATTTTTGATATCTTACTACCCACTAATTACGCATACCACATTGACCACAACCAGTTTGACTAGTTTACGAGGATATACTTAGATAAATATTGAAATTTACTTAATATTTCCGGGTTTATTAAAAATTTAAATTAAAATTAAAATTTAGGTTAATTAGATCAGGTTCTTTATCCCCCTCGCCTCCCGTCCTGCACATACCTAGACGCAAACGTAATTTATGAACGACCCATAGACAAACAAAAGGGAGGCTACGATTTAATTTTGATACTTACGTAATTTCACAGGTAAATAAAGAGCACTGACGTATACGAAAAATGTTCAATAGACCATTGCATCAAACGTTCTTATTTCACACGAAAGCGAAAGTTGAAAGTGAAAATTGGGTTTGTTTTAGTCGTTTAAATACACCTATGTAGGTATATCGTTCTCACGAACGTTTGAAGCAAATATTTTCTCAGTCTTATCCAATAGTAAACCCAAGTTTAAATTGTTAAAGGTACTCTTATCGAACAAGCATGGCTTTTCTGGTGGTATGCAAAAATTGCCGCGTTCTGGGGCACTAATAGAAGTTGCGTAAAACCAAAGCCAAGGTAATATTTACTAATCTCTGTCCAGAAAGTGCACTAGCTTGTGGCAGAGATTCTGCCTTTAGCCCTACCAAGACAAAAGACAATCTGAATAACTGTTTTAAATAACGACATTATGGCGAAAAATACGATGATTTCTGCACTAGACTATTGGGCTTAAGTCTTATGCGTTAACAGTCCCCGACCTATAAAAATAGGTATCACATGACCTCTTTAATTATTTTTTTAATAACATACCTATACTATAATCGACAAAGTCCAAAAGGTCCCCGCTATGACGCTGGAGTGACTACACATTTAGCATCTTGGGCTCCCCTACTATGAGAATTTTATTCCTAAGTAGTTTAATATGTGGCAACCGAGTTTGCCTGAAACAAAGTTTATTCGACGTGTGCTAGCCACAAATTACTTAATGCCCAATCAGGTAGGCGGAGGATCCTACGACTAGCCGAAGACACTAAGTCCCACAATGTGATAGGTGGGAAGCCTTTCACCAACCGGGTACATATCCAACACCGGGCAACGTTATTTTTAAAAGAAAATTGAAAATACTTATTTTCATTATTTTTTTTGTTGCCCAACCCAGGGATCGAACCCGGGACTTCAAGAAGTCAAGTCCGACGCCGGACCGCTAGACCACAGAGGCGATTAAACATACTTAGATTTAATTAAAAACACTTACTATAATCTTACACCAATACTACATTTCTTTTCTAGTTTATTTGCTCAACAGTCACTTTAAATAAACAGTATGTCAGCATACCTACTATTTTGTTAATTAGGGATTTTGTACAAATTGCGTGACATGTTTCCATTTCCGTTTTCGTTCACGTGTTTTTTAATCGACTTTAAACAAGTGGAAGTTCTTAATTCAACTGTATGTTTTTTTTTTGTATATTTCGGCCAAGTACCAACCGACGACCTTTAAATCATTGACTAGGTCGATGACTTAAAATTATATGTATAAGCAGATACTTAAGTTTAAATACTCAAAAGCTACTACTAGGATCATTAGCTAACTTTCCAAAAAAAGAATTATCATATCTCGACGTGGTCCTACCCAATGAAATAGTTGGGAGTAGATTTTTGCAGTCTTACTGCTCTTAATTATTTTACACAGGGTCTGACACGATCATTATCCTTCTCTTTACTCCCGTGTTAAAAAGCAATTACCTAGTTATTCATAATATGTTTGCTATAGTCCTATTCCGTTCGACTCTTGGAATTCACTTTCACATTGAATAGATACCTAACACATGGAAATCTGTTCACTGGTGTTACTAAAAAATTGTTAACTATCTAGGTAGGTATGCCCAATGATTTATAGAGCTACATTACTGTCTGCCTGACCTCGATGAAATAGGCTTACTCATGAGGTTTTTTGCGAGGCTATACATGCATCTCTTTCATTTTATACATAACGGGTAAAAATGTTTGCCTACTTGATGTACTTTTTTGTTATATAAGTAGAAAAAAAGGTGCCTACCTAATTTCTTACACGAACTACCTGGACAAACTTACGCATTGGCGATAATCACATAATTTATGTAGTGTAAGTGTTTTTTTCACTACTTAGATAGGAACCATAGCTGTAAGTTCACATTTGATATACCGCACCCGTCAATATCAAATGTCATGTTTTAAGAATAAACATAGAAAATGACTTGAAGAGAAACCAGAACTTCGAACAAAACTTACGCCATAATCTGCGGACTTGCATTCTTCACTATCACTACATAGTATAAAACTACGCAACGGATTTTGATGCGTTTTTTTAGTAGATAAAGTGTTTGGAGAGGAATGTTTGTATGTATATTTTATACTCGTGCAAAGCCGGGGAGGGCCGCTAGTAGTAGGTATAAAACAAAAAGTCGCTTCCTCTGTCCTTATGTCACGTGTCCCTTTGTATGCTTAAATCTTTAAAACTACGCAACGAGTTTTGATGCAGTTTTTTAAATAGATAAACTGATTGAAGATAAAGGTTTATATGTATATTTCACAACCGTGCGAATCCGGGGCGGGCTGCTAGTTATTAATAACAAGCAGCAGCTCCATAATTCTGATCTAATAGGCGATATCGAAATTATATTCTTAAAAGTTAAAACATTTAAGTATATTAATATTAAATGAAAGTATATTCAATGTGACTAGCTTGGGTTTAAATACAAAGAGTGGGTCAGGAAGGGTTAGTGTAATAATTACCTAATCATGGCTTAACAATGTTTGGGAAACACTGGGCTAGACGAAGTTCAGTCTGCCTTTAACTTCAGAAATGGTTTGTCGAAACATACCTACCTAAATGCATTTCAGTCACTATGATTGTTTGAATAGAAATGTACACATTGTACTGCATCAAAAAGCCTGTCCAACTGCGAATGCTTATGATAGACGTTCTGCAGATTTGCGTAGTTAATAGAAGGCAACATCGCTGTCTTGGCAGATACATATCTTGCAACTCCAATCTACGAGTAATAGGCAAAGGCTGGTCTGCGATTCCCACCGCAATAATGACAGTTCCTTTAGGACCACGTTTATGTCCAATGTGTGGCGTAATGGGTACACTCGCACACAGTATTATTGGTTTTAGATTTACCAACGCCCAGGGCGCAATTTAAATGGCGCCCCCTAAATTTTAAAATTCAAGTCTATCAAAATTCTACGGTACAATCTAAGGACGTATT
The DNA here is from genome assembly GCA_002245475.1 of Calephelis virginiensis. Lineage (NCBI taxonomy): Eukaryota > Metazoa > Arthropoda > Insecta > Lepidoptera > Riodinidae > Calephelis > Calephelis virginiensis. The sequence continues at coordinate 230,138 of NJDC01005299.1, forward strand.
AATGCTACAAATCTAACTACTTAAACAACTAACAAGTTACTTATATGATAAAGCGAAAGTTTGTACTTATGTTTGTTTGTTACTCCTTGACGCAAATACTGCTGAACCGATTTTCATGAAATTAGCACACATATAGAGAGCAACTAGGATTAGCACATAGGATAGTTTTTATCCCAAAAAATGCTTCCGTGGGACCATTAACCACGCGTGCAACAGCTAGTTTTATCATATTTTTTTTGCTTTATGGAATTTATAAAAAAGCCAGGCCCAACGACAGGCTCATTTAAATTGACCCTTTGTATTTAACGCCCTGGGCGGTACCCTAACCGCGCCCTACCCTAACGCCGCCCCTGTTTGCACATTAGGTCTAACTTCCGGTCACAGGACAGCAAATTACATTTAATACTTATAACGTCTAGGTATAGCGTCTATACTCTGTAGGCTACGGTTGTAGGTAGGTATCGTACCATCAAAAGCCGTGAGCTTGTTCATTGTCTTACGCTAGATATAAAAGAGCGAATGATCTACGTGTCTAAAATATATCAGATAATGTTATCTAATTTTTAAAATAGTTAGATAGGAAGGCAGCCACTGAGTACGTATGTATACCTACTTACCTATCAGTTTTAATTTTTGTTTAAATACCTAGGTAGGTATAGCGATTTAATAAAATTTTAAAACTTGTGAAGAGACAGAATATACGGGTAAATACCAGTAAAACAAGTATTCAATCCTAAATAGAAAAACGAATTAATATTTTGGCTTTAAAATGGCACAGTAATTAATATGACCTTTGTGCGCCCGCACCGGTCGTACTATAATAATGTATTAAACTTAATGATCTGCCCATATTAATCTTATCGTGAACCATAAAATAAAATGAAAACGATTTTAAAAATAACCGAAGTAAACATCATTATTCATTAGCTAATCACCCCATCTGTTATCCTTTACTAGCGTTTTGTTTTTCTAGACCATAGACTTTAAAAAAGTATCACGGTCATCTGTGTGAAAAGTTATGTGTGAAAAGTATTTCTCCAATAAAATTTCATACATGAATAAAAACAAATTAATAAACTTTTTATCCGTATAAGAAATCATTTACAATAAGTGTTTTAATTGCATGTTGGTAAGTAGAACTGAAATTAGTAGAATAACTTTGAACTTTCACACTGAGTAGTTTATAGGTAACATGTACACATAGTTAATAGATACTTGCATAGTCTGTAAAATTAAGCTTACTCGAGAAAGTAAAACAACAAGACACCAAGAAAGATTAATGTGTTACACTGTATCCAAACGGTAGACACTTAACACGGGGAACACAAGTTAAAACACCACAATATAAAAATAGCTTCAACAACTTTTACACTGGTTTTAAACACACCATTTCATGAGATGTTCGTTTCGTTTTTTTTATATTCGAATTACAAAAAACCGGCAAACAGGACACGTCCGCGACCAACCATGGCAAACAAACTTGCTGGTTCTCAAAGGCTAGTCTTGCATTTCTTTCTATAATCTAACAAATATTAAAAGCGTCAATTTCATTTGGTTACGTATTGATACGATGTCTTTTCATAAAAGTAGCATTATAGTACGTTGAATACGTTAACTAAGTGCGAAAGAGACAAATGGCAATTGAATCGTCGTTTTAATTCTCAAGCTTAAAAGAGATAGGTAGCTAATAATTCAGAGAGGCAGTTACGACGGCAAAAAACCTCGTCACGTGTGAATCAAGTTATTGTCCTTAATTTATATTAAGCAAAAATACATCTTATTGTTAAGGTGGCAGAATAAAATTTTAAATAATCAAAGATTTTGTTATAGCACGGTTGCACGTACACAAGTTGTTTGGCGCGAGAAACGAATTTCTAAATAACATTCCAACAGTGATACTTTTTGAATAGGCACAATCAATTCTTAGAAATATTGGTTTGTTTCAATGATGATTTTGTTTAAGTAGGCACGTAGGTATTCGAAAATGCATAGGTACATTTAGTTTGCACACATTTTTGTCATTAGGTGCTGTATGCAACATTAAAATAATTTTGTCTCCTGTGTATTATTCTATTTCAAAATGACTTACCTACATACCTACCAGTAATTTTTTTAACTTATATTTTTCATTTAATTTGGAAAATATAAAATAATTTCACTATCTCCGTAAGTTTAAAGATTAATAAACATTTTCATTAAGTTTGCATCGATTAGGTAGGTAAAAATCCTTAAAAGTTCAAAAAAAAGTTAGATTTGTAAAAGTCAACAGGACCAGCTGTAGCGGGTTGCACTTAAATCTCGATTCAGTTAATAGTACTGGATACTTATTGAAAACGGATTAGTGTCATTTTGTACTTTAAAATAGAAACCGATTCAGTTAATTATTATGCTCCATGTTGGGCCGGGTCCGCTGAGTAGAATAGACCATGACCATCTGCCTCTCTGCCAGGTAGCTTGTAAGAGGCGAGCACTACTTAAAGTATCATCTTAGGTCATCCCTAACGAGGCCCCTGGTGATAGAGTACTATGCAGCGACTTGTCCAGGCAGGGATCCACCGTCTTGCCTATTCCTGCCACAGTAATGACTCGGTCAAGTTCCAGCCTGGAGGGAGGGCTAGGCGGTTGACTACAATAGGACTAACATCCCCGTCACAGGACAACGATTACATCTATGGTTACATTTATGGTGTGTATAGGCCACGGTTATCCCTTACCGTTGTTCGATGACCTCTCACATAAAAAATATATGTACCTACCTATTAGATTCCAGATTCGTCAAGTTTATTCTGTCAGATTAGTTGAAGGCTCTTCACTCTTGGGACTAAAATTAATAATTCGATAGTATTGTGTTCAAGAGTACAAAATGACACAAATCGTTTTTAATTTTCATTTTTCAATCTTACATGAAATCGAGATTCGCGAGTAACCCTACAGCTGACTGTTATGTAAGTCAGACCAAGTTTTTTTATTGACCTGAGATGTTAGCTAATAGTATGTAGGTATGTATGTAAGTAAAGTGTAATCACTTACCGAATATTCAAAAACGGAATCTTTTTCGTAGTTCTAACGACATTTGCATTTTTCCATACAGTATTATTGTTATTGACATATTTTTCCTCTTTCTTCGCTTTCTCTGGTTTTGGTTTTAATGTTGGTGGCAAAATGCTGTAGGGTCTGGCTTCTGGAGTTGGAGGTGCTGGCTTTTTTATTATCTTCAAAACATTGGTATTCAAATCTTTTTTTACTCTTTCTACAGCGTTCTTGGAATTTTGAGGGTCTGGAGTGGTCGGTTTATTTCTTAACGGTCGAGATGGTTCAAGCTTCTCAGTTCTTAGTGATAAAGTTTTTTCACTATTTCTTCTTCTAAGTCTTGTCTCAGGTTGCGGAGCTGAAGAAGAAACACAAATCAGTAACAAATAAAATTGCAACGATTTTTTTTGTTTTTGCAAAACAATCAAATAGGTATAGGAAAATACTTGTATTCAATTTACATAAAAAACGGACGAAAAATTGTAAGTAAAATGCAAATACTACACCTATGTAACAAAATGAAAACATAAAATGAAGCAAGCATATTAAACTTACTGTCTTCTCTATGCTGTGAATTGTTAATAAATAATAATACCTACGTTATTCTATTATTAAACAGTGTACACCATACTATATGTTATAAATAAAAATAAAGAACAATTACCAGTTCTAGGGCGATTTCTTGTTACCGGTTTTGTCTCCGCGCTACCTATTTTGGTTGTTTCTTCTACAGAGTAAGACGAAGCGGGTGGTACCGCTTTACTTCGCGAGCTGAAAGTTGCTTTGAAAAAATTCGCAGCTAATCCTCTTTTGGTGTCTTGCGAACACTGGGGTTGTCTGGAAAAATAAAAAAAACCATTAGGGGACACCCGGGTTTGAACCGGGGACCTCTCGATCTGCAGTCGAATGCTCTACCACTGAGCTATATCCCCACCGTCTACGATGTTGAATTTAACGTTGAATTTAAACATGACATGTACACAAAGCAAATGATATGACATTATAATAGTTATAAAACATACACAGAGATGGCAGTAGTAAGCGCAATATTATTATCATGACGCGCTCATCTATTCATCTATGTTTTTAATACATGCCTACTAGTTTTTTGTTACAATTTTTTTATTGTTTACTTTTTGAACATATTAAATTCAAAGATTTATAGAACTAGGTACTGCAAATGTGAACTTACTCAAGTTTGATGTTACTAGGCACCCTTGGGGCCTTCTGCTGCATAACCTCTTCGATCTACAACAACGGAACGTTATTTTAACACAGATTTTAAACTTCTAATTTTATTTACAAGAGCAATCTGTAAATCTAAATATTAAAAAAAATACACACACTATCACAACTCATAGCTGTCGTAAAACACTAATGCGCTTAAAAAATGCACCCTAAAACCTAATTGCCTACGATTTCTTATCACTACGGTCGTATCATTATTGATTAGTTGTTTATTTACCACGATAAAATTGTATTCTCTTCTCCTTACTCTTGACCACATCGTTCAGATAAAACTAAAATAGGTAGTTATTAAGTAAATCGAATAAATATATTTTTAAGATTTATGTATGTACTTGTTATTTTTATCAGTGGATAGAAAAATATTTGCATTAGGTAAAATTTATACTACGTAGGTATTAAACCGACATCAAAGACTACAGTAGTAGTTAACCGACGTTTAACACATAATTTTTTCAAATTAAAAGTTATTTATCACCATAATATAGGTTTAACAACCATACCATATTTACAACTGTCAGTTGTCACATAGGTATTTATTTGATAGATACTATGGAAACACGAAAAATATTTTTTCATGGACCTAGACATCAAACTAGGTATATAAATTATAAACGTTTATACCTAGGTCTACGTTTATAGGTACGTTTGTTTATGTATAGGTCCATGTATTTTGTTGTCTAATTTCAATAATAAAGAACATTCAGAACATATTCGACGCAAAAAGAGCAAAATTTATATTTTAGTGGCGTCACTACATAGTATAAAATAAAGTCGCTTCCTCTGTCCCTATGTCCCTTTGCATGCTTAAATCTATAAAAATACCCAACAGATTTTCAGGCGGTTTTTTTAATAGATAAAGTGATTGAAGAGAAAGGTTTTTATGTATATTTTATAACCGTGCGAAGACGGGGCGGGCCGCTAGTTAAGTATAAATATTAATTATTATCTATCTATAAATAGGTAGGTAATTTTAATAAAACTGTAGTCAAGAGTGAATTCTGTACATTAAAAATACAAGCTTACGCCCGGAACTTCGTCAGCTTTAGGCTAACGCTAATTTTAACCTGCGACTTCGTTTTATATGTAGGTAAGTAAGTAATGGGTCTTATAACCTAATATATATTATGTAGATGGTATATTATTCTCGGAAAAACTAAACTACTGTTATTTTGAAGTGCTTCTGCGTACACTTTATTTTTAGTTTTGTTTTCTAGTGAGCTAACCTTAAAAGATAGTTACTAGTTATTTTTTTTAAACTATTAAAAGAAAACAATTTACGACTTTTAAAACATTATTCCTGATTCCTGAGGTTAGCGCGTGCCAAGTGAATTAAGTTTACCAGGTTAGATACTAATACATATAATATATGTGCATGATAGCGTTTTAGCTCAGCCATCATTGGACAGAACACACCTATGCACATAATATTTACGAGTAATATGCATTTATTTAATCCTTGATCATTATTATCTAGGTATTCTCTGCAAGACAACCGCCTCGAAGATTTTTAAAAATTGCATAGAGTTCACTCTCACTTCTCAGACTTCAAGGTACGGATATAAATAAGTGAAATAATCTAATTAAATAAGCAATTACCTATTAAAAATAATACTAAGTAATAATAATAATAAATTATAATAATAAGCAATTATTATTGTCAGGTTTGAATAAGAATCAGAAATTGTATTTTTTTTTTCATTGTAAAAAATACTTCAAATTTAATTCCAAGGGAATTAATTGATCTTTGGGTATGCGTAGATACACTAAGCGCCCATGCATAGGTATGACAATGTGTAAAATGGTCATTGAATAGAGAATCGTAAAAAAATCTAAACGATAAATGAAGGAATGTGCCAGCTGCTGGTAAAATTACTTTAAATAATGTAATTGAAATTTTTTCATTTGACTAGTGCAGCTAACACTAAAATAATAGTGCAAACACTGAACACTACCCATATACAGTACAACAATTAAACTTTACACTTTTTATACTTTATACTTTTATTTTTAAATTGGCTGACCTAATCTAAATTTAAGCGAAATTATTAATTATGTGTAATAACAACTCTATATCTATATTTTTAAAATACATTCGGATTTCCGAAGGTTTACTAATATAGCCGAAGCGCATAATTTAAATAGTAGGTACTAGGTAGGTACTATTTTATTAACTTGGTCTAAAGTAGAAGTAAGGATAAGATGATATTATAGTCTGTATCAGATTGTAATAAAGATAATACCAAGTTGAATCTAATTTACTCCTTGTTTATTAATAAGGTAGATAGTGTAGAAACTCCAGTCTACAAAAGTACTCGGATGAAATCTCGGATTACAGACCAAGTTATAATGTGACACTGTACTTGTTTCTATAAATAATCGCATTTGCTTAAGATTGGCTAATACAACTTGAAACTTGAAATGATATTGCAATGCCAATTAAGCGATACTCTTTGGTATGGTCCAAAAGCTAAGCGTCTGCGACACAGATACTGGTGATTTACTGGATTTTTAAAATGTTTTCGTATGAATGTAACATTTTAGGAAACATATTGAAAGAATGTGGATGGATGTAGGTATTCGGAGAGACCAAGGTTGATATTCCACGATCAGATCACTCGGATATTGTCCGAGGGTGGTGCCAAGGGTCTTTGAAACCGGCGTGTTTGTATGAAAAGGGTAATGAATGTGAAGGAAGCTAGACAGATTTGTCAGGATCGTGAGATCTGGCACTCGATACTATGTGCCTATTTCGTAAGGGACTTGGCGTGAAGATATGTATATATACTGAAATAGTTTTCTAGACGGTTGTAAACATGCCTTCCAATAAAAGTAATTTTAGAAAAAACTTTGTTTCCATCTTCCTATTTTTATTTAACTCGGATTAAATCTACGCTCCAGGCGAATGTAAACTAATGTTAACAACCGTCTAGAACCACTATTAGCATTTTTTAGTCTTCATTCTGAAAACAACGAATGTAGGATATATTGTCTGGAAGTACCACTCTGTCACGCGCGACTGTACATCTTTTTCTTACATTTTCAAAAGTCAAAATCTACATTTGCCTATTTTTTTAATATTTATAACATTTTTAATCTTACTGTATACAGGTCTAGCAAATTAAATTCAACGAGAAGTTTTCGTCTTCGGTTTTGTGATTGTAATGAACAGAATGAGAGCTGGTGGTCATATTGTAGGAGGTGGTTGCGGCTTATATATGTATATAATATACATATTTTACATCTCAATATCTCATCAGCCAACAATCGGCTAATCAACTGAGGTAAACTATTGACGTAATCGGTAAGAAAGTTCATCACAATGTATAGGATTTGATTCAGTTTCTTAAATGATTAGAGCATTCACCGGCGAGTTTCTTAAAAAAATTGCGACATATCAAGCAATTAGCAAAGACAGACCAGTCCTCGCTCCAGGGGGTAGGTATATAATCACTACGTTCTACACAACTTAAATAGTATAAGATTACCACAATTTTCCCCGTGTTGGTCCGGGCTCCTTTGCAGAATAGACTATCTGTCTTCCTGCCAGACAGCTCTTAAAGGCGAGCATAGGCTTATCTTCACTAACACCATGGCATCGGACTAGGTGGTAGAGTTTCGCAGTGACTCACCCCGATTGGTACCACCGCCTTACCTATTCCTGCCGCCATAACGTCATGACGTGTTCCGGTTCGGAGGGTAAGGTAGACGGTAAACTTACCTATTTTTCTTGAGGCCTAACACTGATTGCTTGGCTTCCAATATTCTAATAATTCCAATACCAAAACGTTGATTAAATTCAACAGTTGTAAAATAATTTAACTCTCATTTCTAAGTTTCAGCGTGTTAGGACATTCAACAAACAAATGTTATTAATATTGATCAAACAAAATATGATAAACATTACAAAACATACAATACATTTTTATTATATAAAAAAAAACAATTTTAATTTGAGTCGCAGACGTAGGTAATAACTGTTTTCAATAGCCACCTATAGCTTTCCTTATCATCAGAAAATCCGTCTGCTTGTTTGCCTTCCAATATCATAAAAAAAAACCCAAGTCGCTTATCGCTTATGATTAATCCCTAGCAGTAAATATTAATACTCCACCTACACCCTCATGAACGCAAACAACCGATGAACCTCCCCCAATGATATCATTTCTCCATAAGTGTAGGTGGAAACTGGTACGGGCCCGTTCTACTTGGACTGACTAATCTTTTTAGGGTTCCGCAGTCAAATGGCAAAAAAACCCATCCCGTATAGATTATGTATACCGTGTGTCGCAGGCTTTTGCGAAACTATATTGGTAAATAATATGTAATTGATAAGTATTTCTGTGAACCGCATTAAGATTTTCACACGAAAATAGATGTAGGGTACCTACCGATAAATTATAACCTACCGATAAATACGCCATAAATTATTGTTTACTGCAGTTTACCTTTCATTCAATCAAGTTAAATATAGAAAAATATACCGAATAATTGTTTTATATTAATAACTTTATAATAGGTGCTTAAATAAATAATCATTGAAAACCGCTCGGGGCATGGCTTGATCGGTAGCGGGTTAATTAAAAAACAATATTATTAAAATATAGATCAAAGTTACAACGAACTATAAGTACTTTTATATTATGTCATGTGTTGCTACGGAACACTTCGTGGGTAACCGACTCGCACTTGGCCGCTTTTTATTTAATGTTATAGTAGGAGCTGGTGCCTGTTCTAAACTGTGGTCTGGAGCTTTCTTTTTAGCTGACGAAGGCGCGTGTAGTGTTTTTCTGGAATCTGGAAAGTGGCAGTCTCGTTTAACGCAGCGACCACAAAATTTCTACTATTTCACCGAAGGGCAGAAAAAGTAATAAATTAAAAAAAAAAGTAATAATGCCAAAACTTGGACCCCTTTTTACAAAAATTGCGCGGACTAAGGAGCATAAAATTTGTCACTGTTTATGTGCAGGAGAAGTGCAGAACGTTAATATTTTTCAATAATAATGCTTATAAAGTACATTAAATCAATAAATAAAACATTACCCACACTATCATGCATTCACACACACACAAACAAATATATTCATGATAACGATAAAAGATAACAGATGGCGCACTAACTATTCATAAAGTGTGGTTGTTGGTCTTGAGAAATGAAGATGGCGTTCTCATCAACAAAATATTAAAATTTATTATGGTCGAATTTCGACCAATGGGCGACCACTAGTTACAAAAAATTAATAATCTGACATCAAGTCGACATCTATACAAAATTGTGACTTACATATTCATATATAAAATGTTAAATTTCGTTCAGTTTTCACTGAGATAATGTTACATCTATGTACCTAATCGTAATCGTAAAATCTATTAAATTTTTACAAACTGTTAGTAAAGTAGTGGGGTTCACACTTTTACGACTAGGTAAGTTTTTATATCTTTCCAACAATTGGTTTAAAGAAAAATTGGTTTCAGCTCCAAGTTATTTTCATCGCGGGACCTATCTAAAGACACATTTTTAGAATTTTTGTCCGACTGCATCTCATTATGCCTGCAAAAACCAGTTGCAGGCATAATGAGGTGGATCTCAAAAAATCAGTGATAATTAGTAATATAGTAATAACTGTACGAGATCGTGATCCTTACTGGCAGACAATCGAAATTGCTTGTTTTATTATTGTATTTTAATAATATAGATACAAATATACTATCGTATTAATTAAAGGTGTCGATAAGAATGCACCTTCTGCATTATATTTATATTTACATTCCGTTTTATATTCCGTTCCGATCCGGTGGTAGTTTTTAGAATTATATAGACGCGTTACAAGAATCTTTGTATATAATGTATTGAATATATTTTTAATCGCGCGAGTGCTTGCCTATCGGATATAAAGGTACTTACTTACCTATCTGCACGCCAAGTCCCTTCCGGATTTGGCAGAGAGTATCGAGTGCCAAAATTAAGGATGTAAAGGTGTAAAGTCAAAATCAAACCAAAGTGTAGGCATAATATATATTATGCCTACACGATCCAACATGGCAGCAGGATGTCTAAAAGTGTCCTCATGTCTAGCCCAACCTAAAAAATATGAAACACTGACAACATGGGCACAGCTTCCTAATGTTCTTCGGCCGTGTTATAATAGAGTAAAACAGTTCTTTATTACTACGGACATGTTGGTCAATGTAATTCGTCAGTATATGAAAAATATTAAATAAATCATAATGTTTGGGTCTGCATTTATATTTCAGAAATACATTTGACATCATGTTTTTGTAAATAAAAAAAAATACCTACTTAAAATAAAATAATTATTTATTTTAAACCAGTACCTGAATAAAACTTGTTTTATTAACAATAAAACAGGCAATTTCGATTGCCTGCCAGTAAGGACCACGATCTTATATGGTTATTTTTATATTAATAATTATTACTGATCTTTTGAGATATAATTAATTATGCCTGCAACTGGGTTTTTTTGGCATTCTCCTTTGGCTATAATTCATTAACGCGTCGTTTTTTAGTTTTAGAAAATTTGTAACTTAAGAAAATACGAAGCAATTTGTAAATCACATTCTAAAATCTTAAAAAAAGGAGGAATGAGTAACGAAAAGGAGGAAGGAAAAAGGAAGGATGTTTTATTTAAATTCATTACCGGACCTATTTTTTTTTTATTTGTTAGAATGTGCTTTACAGATCGCTCTAAATTTTTTATGTTATAATTTTTTTATTTAGAAATTACAGACTTAAAACTCTCACCAAAAAATTTTCCTACTAACTTTTATAACTTGAGACCCAGAAAGAAACATTTAAATTTATAGGACATAGGTCATTTGGTTTTTGAACTTTAGTACTCACATATCTACATACTCGTATATATCTTTACGTCAAAGCCCAAGTCCCTTCCATTTAGGCATAACCATATTAGTATATACTATATTATTAGCTATCAGGCGATACGACACTGATGTTCGCTGGGTCGGCTAGTCTAAAATATCTTACATAGGTACCTACCTATAAGTTGGATAAAAAATATTTTAAATTTGAATGTATTGAGTGCCCCCCCCCCTTAATTTTTATTTTTTGTGTAAATCATAAAGTGGTTGACAGTATTCATAGAAACTGTGTAGTCCTAACTACAAGGGTTTTGTTTACGATTCTGGTACGGAACTCCAAGAAAAGGACGAGTTACCAATCAGCTGTATACTTATTCATTATAATTTATTCAAAACTCAACAAAAGCCTGATTTTATGTGCTTAAAAATAACCTAAAAACCTATTTATCTCAATTGTTATGGTGACATTTGTAAGAACATCCAACTGACCTTCCTCCGTTATCTAATCTTCGTAAAACAATTTTTCACTATCAATCTTGTTTACGTTATACCTACTCTGCTTGAAATCCTTGGTACGTCTCCTAATTATTATCTTTTAATTATGTACCTACGCACCTACTGTAGTATTACTGTTGAATCTCGATTTCATGCAAACTGGAATTAGATGCGTCATTTTAGGTACTCTTGAACACAGCAAAGTACTAGCGGATTATTAACACATTTAGTTCCTAAAAGTTCAACTAATCCGATAAAACAATTTGTTGTTTGTTAGTTTTGTGTTCAAGAGTACCTAAATTGACAAATTACCCGATTTAAGTTCCAAATTTGTATGAAATCGAGATTCAAGAGTAACTCTACTAATCCAAGATCCAAACCTTAATCGACCTTCACCGAACTAATAACACGATGAATAAATAATATTTTAAAATGAATTTTCAATGAAATGAATTTGAATGAATTGTTTTTTCAAGGTTTTTTACATTGAGTGTTACAATATTAAGATAATAAGAAAATTTAATCTCAGCCTCACAAGTAAGAAGACGTATAAATTTTACAGACATTGCCAGTTGGGTTGCTCGTTTTTACCTGGACGAACTACTGGATTGCCAGGTATAAACAGTTAACTCGATGCCAGTTACTTTCACTTGGTTGGATAGTTGAAAAAATATCAACATATGCGCTATTTTATTGAGAACACGTAGATATGGAGGTATCCGCAAAATACATCATTTTTTTAAAAAGTACCTAATTAAATATAGAGATTATTTTAGGCAACCATTTAAAATATATTTTCTAACATACGAAATTTATTTCATTCCATTATCAGCTCGATGAAGATCGATAAAAGTTGAGATCTTCTACTATACCTGCAACGTGATATTTGATCTAGTTTCCAAACTTTTTAATTTTAGTGTTAAATATTGTTTTTGATATTTTAATGCAGGCCCATAATCACGGAGTAGTATATTAATTACTACCTTTTACTATTAGTTGGTAGAGTTCAACTTGATTAGATAGGAACCATACCTCTTGTGGTTATGAATTGGGTTAAAAGAAAATTAAAAAAAGATTTTCTTTTTAACACGTCATTATCTATTTTAGTGTACTTTTGGTAATTTGCTTTCGAAAAATTTCAAACAAAACCTAAAATAGAACTTTTTTCGTATTTTTTTGTGATCGTGTGGAGTTACAAATATTGTGTTTAAGTCGTTAATTAATCTAGAACGATTATCTAACTAACTCATATATTTTTCTCAGAAAAAACATATCGTATATCCATTATTCAAAAAATAATACAAAAAATGGAATAATCTGACCTTAATTTAGTCTAAAATTCCCTTTTAACTAGCAGCATAATTGTAACAAACTTTTGCATTTACAATATTAGTAAGGATGGCAAGATAAAAACCTGCTGGCCGCGGTACCACATTGGGCCAAGTGTTGGGTAACCATATTACTGATTAAAGATGACTACAGACTGTTTAGTGTTTACATAATATACCGCCTTACCTATTCCCGTCACCTTAATAACTGTCATGTTCTGGTCTGGAGGGTAGGGAAGACGGTAGAATTGCACAACAAGTCTTCCAACCCTTGGGTTCGGAGCAGAGGCGCACCAACATCGTCTATATGTCTATTTCCGGTTGTCTCTTACCATCATTAGAGCTATGCGCTTGTTGGCCCAACAACTTGGCCCAATGAATGTTGCTTAAATAGAACAACTTGGCCCAATGAATGTTGCAGACATAAAATAAGCAATGAATTTTTAAGACTAAGCCACGAGCTACATCGAAAAGTTATCCTGTTTTTTTTTTGTAGTTTTTGCAAACCTACTCTTCTAAACATTTCTAAACATTTGCGCTCACGTTAAAGCATCGATGTATTTTGATGATATTCTTAATGTCACCTGGATCCTTTAGTGTTACTCTTGAAGCTCGATTCATGAAATATTGAAAATTGGAATCGAGTATGTCATTTTAGGTAGTTTTAAACACAATACTGGCGAGTTATTAACATTTAGTTAATAGTAAATAATAAATTATTTTATTAGATTCGTTGCATTTATTTGTAACTAAATGTTCTTATCCCAACGCTATTATATGGAAGCGAGAGTTGGATATGTCAGAAAAAGCATGAAAGTACCCTACTTTCATGCTTTTTCTGACATATCCAACTCGAAACTGCGGTCGAAATGAGATCGCTACAGAAAATCTGTGGTGTAACGCTCTCTGACCGCATTCGTAACAGTGAGATCCGAGAAAGAGTGGGATTGAAAGAAAGTGTTGGTGTTAAAATGCAAAAGGGCATGCTCCGCTGGTTCGGTCATGTGGAAAATATGACAGATGAAAGATTGACAAAGCAGATATACAATGCGAATGTGGATGGATGTACCCGGGGAGACCAAGGTTGACTTTCCACAATCAAATTACTCGGATACTTTCCGAGGGTGGTATCAAGACTCAAGAGTCTCCGAAACCGGCGTGTTGGATGAAAAGGGTAATGAATGTTAAGGAAGCTAGACAGGTTTGTCAGGATCGTGAGGTCTGGCACTTAATTCTCTCTGCCTACCAAGTTAGGGACATGTCGTGAAGATATGTATATATATGTAACTAAATGTTGATAATCCGCTAGTACTGTATTCAAAAGTACCTAAAATGACGTATACGATACCAATTCGCATGATATGGAGATTCAAGAGTAGCCCTACAGCCCCTACAGGTTGTGGCTTTCTCTTACACCCAAAATAATAAAGTAATGGAGTTTTTGGCGCCATCAAGAGAAAAGACGATCGCAGTTTTTTCATAATTATTGAATTTCGTGTTTACATTGAGTGAAATTAGTCAATTTTGGTGGCATTTTGGACAATTTTATTCATCAGTTAACTTGATGCAAATTTCTACTTGATTAATGGCAAATGCTAACGCGTATGCCAAGAACTAAAGAAAGGAAGAAAAAAATAAAATAATGAGACTGGATATAACTACGAGCTTATTTTTGGGGGAAATTAGCGTATCGTGTAATTTCTCGTTGCCGTCAACTCTCACTACCCAAAACCCTGGCATGACTTATTGACGACTTATGACTAAATATGATGATTTTGGTGAATTTGATATTTCTACTCGACTAATGGCAAAATACTAACGTAAATGCCAATATCTAAAGAAAGAAAAAAAAGAAAAGAGTTTTGGCGCCATCGTGAATGAAGATGGTCGTAATTTTTTTACAATTATTGAATTTAGTGTAAATTGTGAGTATAATTAGTTAATTTAGGTGGGAATTAATTTAATTTTATTCAGTGAAAGCGCACAAATGAAATAATCATGAAGAAATTAGTGTATCGTGAATTTCCTCGCTGCCATCAAATCTCCCAAAGTGAGCTTGTGTATAGTGACCACCGCTTTACTCAAGACCCTGACGTGACTTTGTAAATAGTGACTAATGATTATTTAAAAACAATTAATACGGAAGACATGTGACAAGTGACTGTATAAGAAATAATTAATACGGAAGACGTGGCAGCATGGCCTAAAGGACTTAGCCGGCCCCAGAAAGGGGCAAATTAACGTAAAAAAAGGATATAACTATATATATACATAACTAGTATAAAAGAGAGATTGCACTTTTGCAGATCCTAGGCCAAAACAGCCATGAAGTTAATCTACAATATGTTAATTAACATAAAACATTGATGGAAATGTGTCGCAACCGGAAACCCTGCAATTTTGATATCGTAACAAGGACAAGACATTTCATTCACGAAAAAAACGTCGCAATTTTAATTAACAATATCCGGTAAACTTAGACGATAGTGAAGTTGGAAATGGGTACAATATGTTACTTTTTATCAATTTTATACGTAATGAAAGAACTGTAGCATCATTCATTTCTACATTTTACAATTCGTTACTAAGAATTTCCTGCAGGTTTGCGGTGTGAATTCAGTATATTTTGTTCGACAACTATTAACAGTTTGTTAAAAAATAAAATGTTATTTTTTCATTGTTCCTAAATTTCCTAATTATTAAAAAAAGTATCTTCACGTCCATTCCCCCAAATTAGTAGAAAGAGGCATAACCACGGCACCACGACTAGCCGAAGACACTAAGATTCACAATATGATAGGTCATCGGTGGCAAGCCTATCACCAATCAAGCAAATATCCAATCCCAAGTTATTTTTATTAGAATATTGAAAATACACATTTCGTATTTTTTTTGCCCGACATGGGGATCGAACCCGGGACCTCAAGAAGTCAAGTCCGACGCTAGACTAGAAAGGTAATTTTATCTAAATTATAACTCATCCCTCACATAAACTTCTTTCTTACCATGTTAGGTAAGGGTCATTCCATTATCATTTCGATCAAATTTCACCACGATCGGTTTAGTAAATTCGGCGTGAATCGCGGTCAAACACACAGAACGACAAACAAACAAAAATTAAAAAATGTGTTCAGCTGCCTATTTTCAATAGTCTAGACATATTTTTTTTACTTGAATGTGCTCTGTGGTCTAGTGGTCCAGTGTTGGAGATTACTAAGGTCTCGGGTTTGATTGACGGGTTGGGCTATAATGAAAAACTAACATTGCCCGGGAATCTAATCCGGTTGGTGATACCTTTGCCACCTGTCATATTGTGGGAGTATAAGTTCCTCCAGCTAATCGAGGGGGACCTGGTAAGTAGTATCTCGTCCTACACTTTCTGGGATACGGGCATGAACATACACACATACACTCACACATCCAGAATTCACTCTTCTACAGTTTCATTAATACGTATTGATACAGATTAACATAAATCAGGCGTTTTTACTTAATATATTAATGACTGTTAATGTGTAAGCTTGTTTGTTTCTTTGTTACTCCTTCACGCTAAATCTGCTGAATCGATTTTCATGAAATTTGGTACACACATAGAGGGTAACTTGTATTAGCACATAGGATAGTTTTTATCCCGAAACAATGTTACCGTGGGACCACGCAGGCGAAGCCGCAGTCAACAGCTAGTATCCGATATTTTAAAAATATTTTTTGTAAGTACTTACTCTTAGTTCTTACATCTGAAGTTAGATACTAATTTCCAAATATCGGAATGTTGCAGCCTAAGCCTAACGGTTAATTAATTAACAGTATGATAAATTTTCCGTAGACATTTCTATTTCGCACCACAATAAAAGTTCCCAAACTTATTTTATGTAACCCTCTTTGAAAATCAGTTACTTTTTAGCGCCCCACGTTTTTCTCCTAGTCAAAAACCTCAATAATAACATATTTTTCTCGACTAGAGATTAAGTGCGTCCTTGTTGCTGGATGCTGCAGTTACAGTAATTAAACGATTTTTTGGATAACCTCTCACATAAAAAAAATATTAACATATACAAAAAAAAAAACAAATATAGGAGTCGATCATATAACTTCCTTCTTTTATTGAAGTTGGTTAAAAATTGACAGGATTCCCTCCACAGGAATCTTCAGTAGCTCAAATTGTTACAGCATTCGTCGGTTTGAGACGAAAGGGTACTTACCGGTTCAAATCCTGTCTCTGGCAAATTTTTTCTTTTCTTTTTTAAAAATATTGGAAGCTTACATATAGCCCTGCAGCACGTAAAGAAACTTTATCGAGTTTTGGCTACAGCCAAAAAATTAAATCGAATATTACCGTGGCACGATGCGTATTTGAAGAATCCAGAACTATGTCGAGGCATGCATCTTTGCACAGTATTTTAAGCCTCTATACACAATGGTCGAGAACTTCGACCATCTATAAGGTATATCCAGGAATATTCGTGCAATTTTTAAGTTTTTCGTGTCTTCTGATTTCGTGGTCGATCGGCACACACTGGCACAAGTGCCAAGCACCGTCTATGGTACCTAACTGTAGTCAACTAATTTGTCTTATCATCCGCAGAAGTTTTTTCATTCGCTGTCAATATCTCTACATATTTGTATAATCGTCAAAGAGGTGTGTTAGTTAAAAAAAATGGATTAGCTACAGAGAAGCTATTGGACTCAAAACATGTTATTTTGTTTTGCACCGACTTTTAAAAATGAGGTTTATGTTCGACTCTTATATTTGTTATTATGATTATGTATGACAATCTACTTCTCTGCCATTTGTAAACCGATTTTAAAGAAATATTTTTTTTTATTTGAAAGAGCATAAATGCTTCCAAGGTCCGTTTCCAACAAATCTGGATCTGATTATGGAATCCCAGGGAAACCAAGAAAAACATTCAATTCTTGTGAACGTTGACGATGATAGAAATCAAAGACGATTTTTTGTAGTTGTGTTGAGATGAGACGACCCCATCGCCCGCAGATCGTATTCTTATAACTTCAAATATTGGATTTTTCCACCAGTGCAATATTTCACAACTTAGTGGTAGAGTTCAGGTCGTATGAATTAGTACCAAGGCTGTACCTATTCCTGGAGCTATAGCATGAGTGCTCGCCATTGTCGTGTTCTTTGCTTGGTGTCAATTGTTTCGTATACGTTTTCTAAGATCCCGTTTGTAAGATAGCGGTACACAAGTAACATCAGTGGTGACTGGTACCTATACGCAAAGCAACGGTTGTTTCTTATATCTCTATTATGCCTCTTATAATGAACATTAAATAAAATAATTACTGATCGTAACTGAGAAAAAGATCTGCAATTGACTTATGTTTTGGTACAATTATTTTCCATCTGTGTATGCGTAATACAAAACTATAACATTTGCTAATTTAAATCAATGCTAAACGTGACAAAAGAAGCATTAAAATATCACAATGTAAATCAGTTTCAATGATGAACAAATATCTCAGTGGAGAGAGAGTGATTGATCACAATCTGGAACAGCGCCTTGCAAAACCCACCCACTCGTTACACAAGAACACAAGCCGCAAGCGCACAGACGACAGATGCGACCTCTAAAGTGTTTCTAGGCATTAGATTTTTTTCTCGTACTATAACTGATAATTATCTCGTACTTTCAGC
Organism: Calephelis virginiensis; assembly: GCA_002245475.1. Taxonomy (NCBI): domain Eukaryota; kingdom Metazoa; phylum Arthropoda; class Insecta; order Lepidoptera; family Riodinidae; genus Calephelis; species Calephelis virginiensis. Next base: position 248,732 of record NJDC01005299.1, read on the forward strand.
ACAAAAATTCTTACTAGGACTTTTCATGATAACTAGCTGCCTGTTCCGACTTCGCTCGGATGGCAACTTTCTTGATCATAAATTGAGATGTAAGCTATCCTATCTTTCAAGTTGGATCAAACTGCACACGATGCGCAAATTTGATTGAAATCGGTTAAGTAGTTTAGGAGTCCATCGCGGCCAAACAACGTGACACGTAATTAATATTTAATAATATTTATTAAGATTATTTATATTTATTAAGATTATTTATATTTATTAAGATTTTAGTAAGCTTGTATGCACCTAGCAGGATATCCATGACTATATCAGCGTAAATTATTTTCAGACAAAATTTCGTACCCATTATAAGGACTATAATTACTGGAAGTAGGGTTTTGAAAAAGAGTAGCCTATGTTTCAACACGGTTCTTTAAGTGTATGCAAATTAAACATCAAAATCAATCCAGCGACTAAGCCCCGAAAACTTGACAGATATACGGACAGAAGAATAGCCAGATTTTCGAATTTTTAATATTAGTATGGTAGTAGCTTATACATTTGTCATATTTTTTTCATTAGTAAACAAGCTAAAACGGTCAGCTGGTCCGATGGCCTGTTTCATTATGGCTTTTCGCGGCAAACTATAACACATTACTAGGTAACATTAACCTCAGACCTTAAAACATTTAATATATTTCGTGTACAACACAGGCTTCTGCTTTTAGGGTGATTTATTTTGTATATTAGTAGATGCATTTTTATATTTTTAAGAGCACCATTACATAGCATTCTGCTAAATCTTGTTCCATACTTAAGGGTTGCCCGGAAGAGATCGCTGACTTGGCGATAAGGCCGCCTTTGTGTATCTTATAATTTAAGTTTTATTTGATGTATTTGTAATTTCTCTGTATTTGGTGCACAATAAAGAGTTATTGTATTGTATTCCGTAAAACCGACATTTTTTTATCGCCTTCCTAATTACTATTTAGCGAATGAGATTATGTTGTTTACACATTCGTAAAGATCTTATTTAGAAATAATAAATCTCGTACTAGTACGAGATTTCTTGTAAGTCTGGCAGCACCGAAACTCTAAACTGCACCTAGCTCTACAATAGTGACATTTAATCAGTCTGTTTCACTTTCTATACAATGCCTATTTTTATATAATGCGTTTATTCTTTAATTATTTTATAACATTCTTAGCTTACTACCTATTTTAAGACTTGTAATGGAAGGCGAAAAAAGTATAGGTTGGCGATCAAGCACACGGGTCTTCTGATGGTAAGAGACAACCTTGGCCTATAAACACCATAGAAGTTACAGGTGCATCGCTGTCCTGTGGCCAGGATGTTAGGCATATTGTGCAAGTCTAACCAGTCTAATGGCGGCAGGAATAGGTAAAGCGGTGGATCCCTACCCGGGCCAGCTGCTGTACACCACTCTAACACACTTACTTTACCTCACAGTAGTTTGAGGAAAAGAGCGAACAAAGCAACTCTCCTTTACCCTGTGATCGGGACCCCTGAGTACAATAGAATATATTATCTGCTTTCCTGCTTGGCAACCCATAAGATCATAGGTTTACACTTCACAATTTACACAAGCAATTAGTAATATGACAACTGGTAGTGAAGTACGGTACAGTAAATTTGTCTGGGTAGGGATCCTATGGCTACTCTCAATTATTTTTTGTAATAGTAATAGTAAGTATCTTCATGCCCATATCCCCGAAGTTGTAGACATAGGCACAACCAGGGCACCCACGACTAGCCGAAGATACTAAGTCCCACAATGTGATAGGTGACAAGCCTATTGCCAACCGTGCCATTATCGATCCCAAACAATGTTATTTTATAAGAAAATTTTAAATAACCATTTCCTATTCTTCGTTGCCCGACTCGGGACCTCAAGAAGTTAAGTCCGACGCCGGACCGCTAGACCACTGAGGTGTATAATTATGGTTGTAATAGTTATCGTATGAAAGATAAATGACTGTAAAGCGCAAGCAACGCCACGAGCTACAACTAGTAATCAATAATATAATAGTATGCCATAACTGAGGACCAACTCAATAGTTGAGTTTGTATAAACTTAGCATATTTTTTAACAATTTAGATTAGGCCGCAAAAAAGAATAAATATTTGGGTGCTACAAATTCATTTACTTTAAACTAAACATTTAAATATCACACGAGTAGACTAGCAAACATAATAGTCTCTAGGACTATTATGTTTGCTCGTAACATGCGTGTTCCATTTGACCTATTCAAATAGGTGGAGTGGCTGTGGAACAACTTTCCCAGGAAGAGATCTACCGCCTCATCTATTCCTGCCGTTATAACAGTGTCATGTTCCGGAACGGAGGGTAGGGAACTCGGTATAATTATACAATAGGCCTAACACCCCGGCCAGGCAAAAATGTTACAGCGCCCTCCACATTCAATATAACAACGCCCTTAGAGCTTTGTTGAGGCTGCCTCGATATTACAGTGCATCAGGGATGTTCGCAGTGGCGCGAACTGACTGTTTCTACGCAACTATGCGCAAAAGGTGTGCCTCCCTGGTGAGAAGCAGCACCAACACAGTCCTAAGTATGATTGCGAATAGACTGGACTGTCCTTTTATCAGGCAATGTTGTAGTAGACAAGTCGCGAGAAATGTCGGATAGGAAGACAGTCAATTATTATGTAATTTTACTGTTATACATTATTCCATTTATAATTTGTATTTGAATTCTGTTTTTAAATTAATTTAATTATTTTGACTTTGTATTAATTGTTCGACATTTTAATTATTTTTTATGATATTGGAAGGCAAACAAGCAGACGGACTGATGTTAAGAAATTCACGCCGCCTAGAGACACCAAAGGTGGTAATGGTGCGTTGCCAACCTAAGGCCGGGATGTTAGGCCTCGAGCAAAAGCAAGTTTACCGGCTACCTTACCTCTACCATCGAGTCAGATGTCACGGTGTTAGTGACGGTGAGCCTATGCTCGCCTTTTACAAGCTGCCTGGCAAGAAGGCAGATGGAATTTGAATGAATATTTTTATGAGTCTATGTAACCTGAAAATAAATGAATTTTATTTATTTATTTGTTTATAACATGTATGGTGTCTATAGACCGCGGTCGTATCTTATGATCAGTAGGTTCGCTGTCTTGTGCCATATTATAATTAAGTGCAGTAAAACAGCAACAACCGACTCAACAACGATTTGATAATTCTTTTTTCGAAAAATAGCAAATAGTTCCGAAATGGTCCCACGTATATTTTATCAACATCATAATGACGATGATGACCATGATAATATTAATATGGGACCACCTCAGAATCATGACCAACCTTTTCGAAAAAGAACCATCAAAATCAGTTGACTATTGATGGAGTAATCGCGTAACAATCATACAAAAAAAAAATAAAAAAAACGTACAGTCGAATTCAAAAACCTCCTTTTCTGGAGTCAGTTAGAAAGAACAGCAGCTAAAACTGTAAAACAAAGGAGCTAGGCATGCTATTTTTAAAATAACACCGGTTAAATTGGATATGATAGGTGACAAACATTCTTCATTATAGCCTGAGAGCTACTGAACCATTTGACTAACCCGCGCCACACCAAGCTAGGATTTTTTGTAAATGTCAATCAGTGTAAAATCAGTCAATCTAGAAAGTACTAGTAGCTATCTCGCCGTCAGATTTTGGAAACGTCAGAAATATTCTATTTGGCCATCTTACAATGCTATTATGTTGTTTACATGTGTGTCAGTCTAAAAAAGCTAGGTACTTTAATTAGGTACTGAGTTTATTTATTGAGAATTATTAAACTAATATTAACAAAACTCCTAGCTTTGTTGGAAGTGTATAGTTGAACGTTTTAGTAGCTCTTATGATATATTGTTCTGACAGATACTTACAACCGGCAGAATAGGCTGGTAGTTTACATTTATTTTAAACCATTTTACGAATAAAGCCTGTAAAAGTTTTAGCTGTGTGTGAAAGAACTGGTTTTCAATTGTCATCATAATTAAGAATAATAGGTTTTTGTAATCTAGCGGAATTTCACCGAGTTAATTTAGTATTTCGAGTACTTAATTTCCAAGTCAATTCGAAAGATAGCACTATTTTAAAAACCTACTAAAGTAGTACTATTTTAATCATGCGCTATCGTAATATAAGTATATATTAGGCATTTTCAAAAATTTAAATGATGATTTGAGATGAGCAGAAGGTTGCTGACAGATCGGTAAACGTCGCGGATTAGTCAAAGAGTTCAGTACATAGCTCTCCTACTATTAGATGAAATCAAAATCGCTTAGTCTGAAAAGTGATACTTTGACACCAGAATGGCAGATCTTGTCATTCAAACTTTGAGTGTTAAACCAACTCCTAAAATAAGTGGATTTTTTTATTTGTGGTTATTTCATGAAATACTCATCAAAGGTATATTGGAAATCCTAGCTGAACTGCCTTTTAGTTTACTACTTAGCGGTATGCAAATATGTATTTGCATAGGTACGCAAACTTAGGTACGTAAATCCTATTAATATTATAAATGCGAAAGTTTGTAAGTATGGATGTATGGATGATTGTTACTCTTTCACGCTCGAATGGCTGAACGGATTTGTCTGAAATTTGGAAGACAGATATATTGTGACCTGGATTAACATATAGGCTATTTTAAATCCCGATCGCACACCGGGTTTCTGTGAAAACGCGGGCGAAGCCGCAGGTAGCAGCTAGTATATTAAAAAACGGTCGATCCGTTTCGAAGGAATTAGACCACAAACGCCGAGGTACTTGATTTTTATGAGTAGGTACCTGTATAAGATTTACTAGTAGTTTCATGCAGCTTCGCCTGCGTAACTTGGCTTTTACTGCAACAATTTTGATGAAACAAAAATAATGTAGCATTCTAAGGTTGAAAGAATTTTTCAAATCGGCCCAGTAGTTTCGGAGCCTATTCATTACAAACAAAAAAAAATCAAACATTTCCTCTTTATAATATTAGTATAGACAGTATAGATATAGAAGTATAGATCAACTAAGGAAAATGGAGTAGGTATACACCAAAACTTCTAACATCAAAACTAATTAACGAAGAATTGGACCACCGAAATAATTAAAAACAATCTACATATCTACTTATACTTTTATTATAAGTTGAAGTAGATGTTTAGATTGGTTTCAATTTTAATTTTTTTGTATTTCAATTCAGTTATATTATGCCTGCGGTAGCAAAAATGCTATTCTTAGCTTTACAATATCATAATAAGGTATTGAACTGTGAGTTTTCACCAAACTGGAGATTGAGACAGTGATGTCGGAACAAGAAGATAGAGACTGTTGTCTCTAAGCAAGAGAACATCAGCTGAAAAATTAAGAGAAAGTCTCACAGTCAAAGTTGTTGTTAAGATGCGTGGTGGATGTAGTAAAGGCGTTCTTCCAACGACACAACTCCAAATAACTAGTATTAAGAACAAAAAATAAACTTTATAGTAATAAGGCATGATGAACGTGAATGTACCTATCTAAGGATAACGGCCAGCCAAGGTTTAGGTAAAAACGTAGCTAAAAAATCAAAAATAAAAAGAGTAAAATTAATGAAGTCCACGTGACCTTACAGGGAGCAGCTTTTTTATAGTAATCAAAATATTACCAACCTTCTAAAAATCCAATATCACAATATTGTAAGATTTCAAACTAATAAAATAGGCATTTGCAATGTTATCACAATATTGACTTTTACACTTTTTAAATTAAAAGTAACGGAATGTCACAAACACTGACTGTTGAATCAACTGAGTGGTTTAATATCGAACGTTATCAGAGGCCCTCGTAGATAAGGACTCAAATCTGATTCATGTGCATTTTAGCGTATATTTTTTATCTGTGGTGTTCCGCGCGCGTTCTTAGCGTCACTGTGCGAGAGCGGTTCGGCGATTGCGACAAACCACAAAATTATGTGGGAGTGATAGCAATCCGCGAATGAATGAATAATATTCATTAATTAGTAATTTTTAATGTTTAATGTCACACACAAACACAGACACACACATAAATAAAATCAGTGTGTTCTACGTCGTATCAACTTAAAAGAAAAAAAAAGAAAAATTATTAAATTTTTTGTATGATCGTTAGTCTGAGATAGTTTTCGAAAGGGCTGGATTTTGTTTATTTATTTACTTCAGGTGTACTAACACACAAAAAACTAAACAAATATCAAACAAAAGTTCAGTATACCTAATGCGTATTTTTTGTTCAAATAAGATCTCGCCCAGAAAAGCCTAATTCAGTTACTTAGTTAATGTTATTGGTAGGCTACTTCTTATCACTCAAAAAAACTTCAAAATGCAGGTGAATGCGCGGATAGCGGCTTGACCTCAAGCTACCTGATAGATGACGAAAGGCAATAAACATAGATCGTAATGGAAGGCGCTTATTTACTCTGCTTCAGAAGTTTCGGTGCCTACAAAACTTCCCAGTCAAGCCTTAAAAATTGAATCACCTTGTTTGAATCATTATTTGAACTGCATTTAAAAAGTTCGAGTCTTTTCAAGAAACTTTCATGCCAAAAAATAAATGAAAAAGTTTTAAAGAGGCATATTTTTTTTGTTTATAGCCTTTTAAACTTACTTGAACTGCATTTAAGACAAAAAAGAAGTTTTAAGAAACCTTTTCAAACTTTTTTGTTTATAGGTTTTTAAATAAAAGGCACCGGACCAAATTAGTTCAGTTATTCCTGTGACGCGGCAAGTAACATTGCAGTTTCATGCAAAGTGGTTTAGGGTAGAACCGTTCCAGTAACCTGTACAATTATTTTTCTAAAATGTCTTCAATATCATCAACGTACATATACATTATCAGGGTCTAATTCGTTCGTTTGTTATATTCCTTGGCTTGGCCGGAAAAAAATCTTTACAAACATATCTTCACGACAAGTCCTTACGTGGTAGGCAGAGACTAACGAGTGCCAGACCTCACGATCGTGACAAACCTGTCTAGCTTTCTTCACATTCATTACCATTTTCATCTTTTCATACAAACACCCTCGGATAATATCCGAGTGATCTGGTCGTGGAATGTCAACCTTGGTCTTCCCCGGGTACATACATCCATCTATATTCGCATTGTATATCGGCTTTGTCAATATCTCAACTTTATTTAAAAATGTTCTTTATTTAGAGATAAACTCGCCTTTATACTTTGTTTTATTTAATTTTAGTCGATTTTGTAATGTCTGTGTAAATAAAGTGTTAATAACAATATCCTTTACAGACAAATCTTACAAATTTAGACGTATATATTTAAAGGCTATGTTAGTATTTCCAGGTTACAACATTTCGTAGACACCTACATACGTCTCGCTGACTTTGCATTCCTACGATTCCTATCAATTTTCATTCATTGCTAGCCCCAGACATTCTACTTGTTACTAAATGATTTGTGTCTTATATACTAGTTAATCTCGATGGTTTCACCTGTAATTACTTCTATCACGTGGTAAGCATAGAAGTTGCAAAGACTTCTCCGTGTCTTTTATGGTTCCATTTTCTAATTATGGACATTTATATACCTTATATTTTATTTAATTTTACCATTAAAGCAAAACTTACAGCTAGCATAATTAATAATACAAAAAATATGCTGTGGGCCAATAACAAGTTTTCACTTATAAATATGTTAAAAATTTATTTTTACGCATTTACAGGTTAACAAATTGCAGAAAAATAACAGTAACTATTTAACGTTAATTTATAGCACTTCATTAATTTCTGCCAGAAACTAAATCCTACTTAATATTATAATTGCGAAACATTTGTTACTTCTTCACACAAAAACTGCTGAGCCAATTTCCATGTTTAGCACACACATAGAGGGCACCTAACTTTAATTAACACAAACGATAGTTTAGAACGCCGCGTGCAACAGTCAGTGCTACATAATGTCGAGACTAATTAAAAAAAACATCCGATATTGATAATCTCTTTAGAGCCAGAATAAGAAATCTTTTTTCGTATTTAAGTCTAAACTTAAGTAAGAAAAAAAGCTGGTAAATTAAATGACACAGGCTTATCACTCACTTACCACAACCATTTGGCACACCGCACTTCGGCAGCACAAGGTAATAGGATAGCCATTTTATTTTTTTATCAATCGAATTGCAAATAACTACATAGTATACAAATAATATATATATCGCCTATGTGGCCTAGCGGTTCAGTTGTTGGACTTGACTTGGGTTCGAATCCCGGGTTGAGCAACGAAAAGAAAATTGGATTTTTCTAATTTTCTAATAAAAAAACGTTGCTCGGGATTGAATATGTGCCCGGTTGGAGATAGGCTTGCCACCTATCGGCTATCACATTGTGGGACATAGCGTCTTCGGCTAGTCGTGGGTGTACTGGTTGTGCTTCTGCCTACCTTTTCGGGGATATGGTCGTGAAGTTTTTTTTTTATTATATGTTGTATAAATGTAGTAATCTCATGGCGTTGATTAATCCCATCAAAAGACGAATATGTGTGGCATTTTGAAAAAGATCGTGGAAAAAATAATTACGTCTTGACGCAGCACTCGCTATAATACAGCACTGGGTAAACCGCTTACTGGCGTCGTCGATACACGTGTTTGTGTGAGTGTGTTTTAGTTTTTTGCTATTACTTCAATCAGGGCCGGCCCCAGGGGTGGGCGGACCTGGCGGCTGCCCAGGGCGGAAATTTTTTGGGGGCGGCAAACAAATTTTAAAGAACGGCAAATTTTAAAATATGAATAAAATAATAAAATCATGATATGAATGTGGAGGGTAAAATTTTCTGTATCACATTTTACACAAAGAACAAGCCTAAGAATATGTAAGTACGTTAGTGCAAGCCTCGAGTTACGATTATGATCCAAGTTCAAATCCACACTAATATTATAAATGCGAAAGTAACTCTGTCTTTCTGTCTGTCTGTGTGTTACCTTTTCACGCCTAAACCACCCAACCGATTTTGCTGAAATTTGGCAATTTCTTGCCAAGTTTATTATAGTTTATACTTTTAGGAAGTAAACAATTACACGGGATATATGGGTGTG
>NJDC01005299.1:264250-292789 GCA_002245475.1 Calephelis virginiensis
AGAAGCTGCGTTCACCGGAACAGTTCGTAATCGGGATACAAACACACATGCGTAGAGCTATATCAACGTTAGGGTAAATGGTGTGGAGATCCTGATCATGAAGCCATTTTAATAATGTCATCAGCGACATCAGCGTGTCGGTTTTGCTTTGGCTCGAAAAGCACTGGCAGCGAAAATGTTGACACTCTTCAACGAAACCTTCTTCAAGATCAGAAGAGAAAATATTTTTTAACGCTGTTTTTAAAGCTGGACTCAGGACGGTCAGATGCCGACCCCTAAATTTTGCCGCCCTAGGCCCGGGCCTACTCGGCCTATAGGGAAATCCCCCCCTGCCTGTGAGATTCCAAACTCAAGTGCTAGGTAATGCGGAATGCCCCAATAACAATTTTGCTATCGATTTACGTGTTTACCATCGATTAATTATTATCACAAAACCAATCTGCTTTTAACCGTTTAAAAAAAGGAGGAGCATTCAGGTTACCAATCCCGTATTATTTTTTCAAGTTTGTTACCCGATTACTCAGAACTACGAACATATTTTGATGTTTTGACGTGTCAACGTCTTATTATTCGATGGAGCCGGCCGGGGCCGCACGAATCAAAAAACATGACTCATGCGGCGTTACCTCGCTCAGAAGCGTGCCATTTAAGGCTTGAAGTGCAAGCGAGAGAGCGGAACGAGCGAAAAAGAGGCACAGTCGGCCTCCGTTCTTATGACGTTGTCACGATCAACTAAAGTTAGTAAACCGACTTTACAGACAACCGCTTTTTTTTTCATTTGGAATAGAAGATCAATAATTCCGAGGTGGTCCGATAATATCGTAATACGATGTCATATCGAGGTACATGAAAGTTAATGCGTTTATTAAGTATAACTCTAAAACCACTGGTCGGATCTTGATATAAATATGGGACTATCTTGGAATCATTAGTGTTAGAAAACAAAAAAATGCTTATCAGAATTATTTATTAAGTATCATAAATATAATATTAAAATCTTCAACCCACATACAAATAGTTTCCTAACGGGCAGCGTACCGCGCCGTTATGCATTATAGCAGTGCGATCTATGAATAAGTAATCATTTATAATAATATTTATTATGTATATTAATATTATAACTACTTACCCATTTTTAAAGTTGTCTTTTTCTAGACACTTATAAGGTTGATATCACAATCCACACTTTTTTCCTCTAAAACCACAGTCTTGATATGTCTTTGCACAAATGTTTATTCAGAAAACAAAAAAAAACAGTTCAAATGTTCAAACTAAATTTTAGTGACGCGAGCTGGTGGAGATAGGAGAAACAGAATAAAAATTATTAGTGGGTTTAAATTTGGAACTTGATATTTAAATCGTATTTGAAATATTATAATTTTTTAATCCGATGGAATATTAGGAATAAATCAGTCACTGCCTACAATTATTAAAATATTACACACCTATTTAACAAACAACTTTCAAATGGCAGACATAAATAATATTAAAATTAAAATGAGAATATTTAATTAAATTATCGCGTACTTTGTAGCCATTCCGTTGGCGTTCTAAGCCGATGGTTGAACTGTAATGCAGTTTTCTATTTGTAGGATGACAATCATTTTATTATTTTAAGACATTAATTTAATTAAGTACAAAATCTGTTATTGATTTGACGATTGACGTACCTACATACATTTTATTTGATATTGATATTTGATATAATTATATAAGCGCAGTTTAAACAATGACTTTGTATGTAGCTTGATTTTTTATACAAGTATGTTTTAATAAGTTTTTATATGTGGTCCTCGGCTTTCCACGCACAGAAACAGATACACAGCTTTTTTTTAATCAAAGATGTGTTTTAATGAAACAGATCCGCTTGTCTGTGATGAATATATGATGAAATTGGTTAATTATTTTTTCTATGATGTTCAAACAACCAAAAAACTAGAATTCTAAAAAATGAGCATGCATAATTTCATCTTCATCGTACATCGACAGTAAAATTTTACCAAGTGCCAACGAAAAATAATGTCAATTATACTACTGGGAAACAACGAGACTAATTCGTTTCAGGTTTTTATCAAATGAAGAATAGAAGTCTGCTCCACACATAATGATTTAACACAATCTTCAAACAAGAGCACATATTTCTCCAGTCGAAGTAAAATGACAGGCTACTAAATACTTGAATCAAGTCTACGTTGGCGAATGATGAAAAGATCCGGCGACACTGCCGACAGCATACTTTGTAACATTACACGCACCATTTCGAGCTACTTTGACCCATGGAAAAAAGGGGTGTTATAAGTTTGACTTGTGTATCTGTCTGTGACATCATAACTTTTGAACTGATGGACCTATTTGGATGCAATTTTTTAGATTGAATGCTGACGTGATGACGAAGGTTCTGTGCTACATTACATATAGGTTTTGTCGTGGGTTATTTAAAAAAAATATTTTTATAATGTTGTGACTCCATAAATATAAAACTTGTTTGAATACGAAAAATATTTTGCTGTCATAACTTTTTCTCAGAAAACATAAAAACAAGTTGGTCCGTCTATTATCTCTTCTATTTGTTTATACCTCAGAAACACTTAATTAGTAACTGAATATAGACAAATTTATTTATTATAATATATTTACGTTTATGGGCCCGGTTGGCGATAAACTTGCCACCTATCACATTGTAGGACCTAGTGTCTTCGGCTAGTCGTGAGTGCCCTGGTTGTGCCTTTGCCTAACTCTTCAGGGATATGGGCGTGAAGATATTTTTTTATTTACGTTTACTTCCCTTGTCTTTTTTATTTTCCTTTTTAGAAGATCCTCACGTAATAAAAAATATATCAGAAAAATTAACGACTATTTAAAATTCGCGCATTTGACAGATGTCAACAACAGTTTAATCTCTAGGCATAAATCGTTCAACTTCGTGTGTTACTATTGACCTCTATGTAACACATTATTATAGTTATTTTATAAGAGGATAAAACATTTTGAAATCAATTGTTTTCCTTCATAACTTAATGGATTTATATTGTTAGCTTCATGTACATATTCTATGTAAATTTTTATCTAACTTTTAATCTACGCTATTAGCATAGAACACTAATATTAAATGTGCAAGCATTCACGAAAAGATTCTAGCTCAAGTTATATCAGGTGAAACAGGCAGCGATAATAAATGATGGTGAAAGTGACTTTCTATGACTTCTACGTGATTAAAGGACTGATTCCGACTATAGAGTAAAAGGCTAAGAACTTTGCCATTAATATTTAGTTGCGTTTTAATTATTTCGGACAAATATTTAAAAAATGAATTCTAATTGCTGGTAGTTTTATTCCGCAAAAACCGATATGACAGTTGGTGTTAAGAGACGTAAGTTAGATAAAAGCTAAATCTATATACATTTATATAAAAGAAAGCTGTGTTAGTTACACTATTCATACCTCAAGAACGTCTTAACCAATATGGTTGGCTTAGAACTAGGAGAAGAACATAGGATTTTTGTTATCCCGTTGAATTAAAGAAAATTAGGAAAAACAATGTTTTGATTTTTCCCTTACATACGGAACGGGTGGGACTAAGTTCGCCGGAACAGCTATTAAATAATTAAAAACTAGTTTAACGTATTTTCTAAGATCTTCTCAAATTAACCTACATGGGACTGTACCTTTAACAGCCCTCAAAATTTTTCTTTCAACTTATTTATGTCCCATTTTAAGTGCCTACGGGTCTAGTTTTGACCTAGGAAGTTATATATATATATCTGTCAATATATATCTGTCAATCAAATCAAAATATATATATCTGTCAATATATTTCCAAATTAGAGATCATGGTAATTATGCCTAATATAGGCTCATTTTATATATTTTTTTCATTTAACTACCATATTATAATATTGTTTATATTTGTAAGTGTATGATTTTTAGGTAGGTACCTAGGTCATTATTTCTATTTAAAACTCCATTTTAGATTCGAAATCAACGTGTAGATATTTTTAATATAGATACTCTACTCTAAAGATCCTCTCATATTGATTTGAAGACCCACTTAAGCAAAAAAAAATTTGATCAGTTTTAAAATGTAATAGTTGTTTAATAATTAATAGCACGTATAGTGCTTTTATTCTTTTTAAAGCAAGGTAATTACTGCCTATTTCAAATTTACTAAACAGCCCATTTCTGCAATAATTTTAAATTAGATGGATTTCCTTCACCATGGACCATGGTACGTAAATGACTATAATTGTGTCTGAGCCGAGCAGACGTTGTCCTAGCCTATCTATGAATTTCTTTTGATTTTTTTATAATATTCCTTCTGATTTAAAAAACAAAAAAATAATTAGCAAAATTAGTCCATCTGTTCAAACGCGATGTGATGACCAAGGAAAATGGGGATTGGTTTTTATACATGATTAATATTGTTTATTCGCATTACATATAAAACTCTGATGGTAGAGCCATCTTTACATCAAAGTTCTCTTATTATGTAGATTAAAGATACTCTACTTATTTTATTATCTTCTCACTCTAGATATTTAAAGGTTAAAGTTCCTAATCATATTATATATGTCAATTATTGATTAAACATAAACATTAGACATACTAAGAGGTTATCAAACGCTAATATGATTAATATATTTACATTTTGTTGAGCAACGCGTTAGCGTTTATATATTGCAATAGATAAATAATAATACTAAATTGCTACAGGATAGGTTTGACAAAATATTTGACGTATATTTTCCTGCCAATACCTTTATAGGTGAGGCAGTAATATAGAGGCCTTAATATGTGTCACGGACCACAGCTCACGATTCATATATATATATATAGCACCTACCGAGCTTCCTCAATAATTATTACTCTTTCGATATTGGAAACTTTTGATAACGTACTGTTGCTTATTTCATTTGTAGCTATGAATTTATTCTGATTTAGTTTGAGCATTTTCCCCGTGAATGGGATGAATTTCCACATTTTTCAATTCTCTTAAGCCTGTGAACTTAGCATTACAAACAAAATAAATGACAACGATGCTGTCAAATCGAGCATCTATTTAGAACAGAAAATTTAAACTTAAATACTTTGTTGAAATGTGGTTGAGTTGAAGGGTGTGTCGTAATGAATAGGTATTCCATTGTTGAGATAAACCACCGACCACGGGACAGTGCAATACAAAACTTGTAGGTACTCAAGGTTCTAAAAGTTATAAAATCATTGTCACAATACAATTTAAGCAAGAAATCGACCAGCTAGGGTTAAACCGGCTAAAAATAAAAAACGCATTTGACTCTACATCAAACTTTCTACAAGCGATTTATAATTTGTTGTTTTTAGATCGTTTTTATCACAAACTATTTTCTGATTTATTAAATGAAACAAAAGGATTTTATAATAATAAACATAAACTAAAGCATTATTAATTAGTAAACAGTGAATTAACATTATTTTTTAATTAATTGTAACAAAGGAACGTTTAAATAGACAGTGCGGGCGATATTAAAGTGGCCTTATTATAGCTATTTGACAAAAATAATTTATTTGGTCAAACCTTAGATTCGAAAGGTCGAATGAAAATGATTATGATTATGTTTATAATTCATTACTTTTATTAGTTGAAAGAAAATTTTAGTTTACAAATTATGTTAGATTTTCAATAATGTTTACATCTGGCTAGGGAAAATTGTAATTTTTGAAGACCGGAGTCCTCTGGCACAGGCTTGACATGCTTAAAAGATGGCTCCTACCAATTATTGTAAAATATTACTCTCTATTTTATGAAATAAATAATAATAATTATTATGAAATATATTATTAAACTATGGTTATCATTAACATAAATCCGACATTCCATAAAAAGTACAAAATCCTCAACATCGAGTTGTATCCACTTGATTATCATTGCCGTATTTTTGGAGATATTGGCGTAGGCGTAGGTATAATGCCAATCCGAATCTTGCGAAAGTTTTGCGTATTCGGATTCGATTCCCAACAAACGTTTGTGTGAAATAAGTACCTACATTTTGTCGGTATTTCTGATTATGGATGTTTATTAAATAAAATTTTAGAATCGTTAACTAATAGCCATAAGTCAAACTCATGAGAACGTCTCACTTGCACAAATAAACCTCTAAGTTTCCGTGTTAAGTTTTAATTAACAAGAAAATATGTACTTAACTACTGTAATTGGAAATTATTGAATAAACAAGTTTAAAAAAAATCGTGTAGTAATAATTTGTCCAGAGATATTTATTTGTAGTTAAAATATGTGAATTGTAAAGTAAGATGTAACTACATTTGTTATTATATACTTTAATTTAATATGAGGAACTAGGTAGTAGGCGGTAGGTAACTATTTTAAAGAATCGTGTTCGTCCTAATCTAATGTCGTGAGCAAAGTTTAATACAATGTCATTTAAAATAGCCCTTGTGTTCCAATAAATTGTGTATTTATTTTACGTAGAATTCTGTGTCTACATATTCTTTGGCATTTATTTAAAAGTTAAATTATAATTCCTGGAATGGAAGGCGAGTTGTTGACGTCGAGAACAATGATCAGGGGGAAATCGGTGAAGCGAGTATGTTCTGAGGCAGGTAATAGGACACTTTTTATCCCGTTCACTAAAGAGGTTCCCTTAGGAGGTGTATTTTTTCTTACATTGATAGTATGTGCTTTAAAGATTGCCCAGTATTATTTTCGCAGTTTAAAAATTACACACTTAACAACACTGTAGAAAGAGACTTTAATCACTGGAAAACCAGAATGTAGAGAAACATTTTAATGTATCTTCATTTCATCTTAGGCTGGTGTTTGGAGTTACTAGTGAATTCCAACCATACTAATATTATCGCCCCTGTGGTCTAGCGAACCGGCGTCAGACTTGACTTCTTGAGGTCCCAGGTCGATCTCAGGGTGGAGTAGTTTAATCGGGTCGAAATAACTAGTTTTAAATATTTTATACTAACCCCAATATTCATTGATAATAATTAATGATTATCATCGCTGTAATCATTCAAAAGCGGCCCCTACACTTCACGTAGTTATTTAGGTACTTTAGTTGGGAAAGAACGTTACTTGTAACACGAGGTAAACTTGTACTAACCGTAGCAAATTTTCCCGCCAAAATTCAGCAGCGAAAGATCATCATAGTATCTTTTTGTTAAGGAGGTTTTTGTTTTTGTTAATCACACCATGTTTGGGATAAACTCAATAATTGCTGGATGGATTTCGATCTAACTTTGTAACAATTTGTAATTTGGTTCAACTTACAAGGTTTAGGTGTTTAGTTATTGCAAAGGTTCCCCGCGAGGGAGCTAAATATTTTGTATATGCTATACCAGGTAGCCGTGTACCACAGCTAGTAAAACATAAAGAGAGCGCATTAGTGGTAGTCCCGAGTCTTATGTAGATGCACATGTATTGTGATCTAGATATGCCGTTACCGGTAGTGACGCAAGGAAACCCTATACTGGTTGCAGACAACAGATTTATCGACGTAATAAAACTCCGCATATCATATAACGTTGCATAATAAACCATGGAGTAGGTATACTGCATTATCTCCTGCTGACTAACACATTTAACTGACTTCAGGATTATTATAATACGGGCCCAGTAATACCGTTCGACGAATAGGGCTACGGTATCCTCCGCCTGTCGTGAGAGGCGACTAAAAAGAAACTGGGGCTGTGAGTCCACTGATCGGGAGGTCAGTTGGCTTAAAAAGCAGCCCGGGACGTGAGGCAGCTTAGCATGGTGTGGTCATGCTACTGTCAGCAAAGTGCTGGTATCAGAAGATTGAGTTTTCTAAGCGGATGAGCCTGCGGGCAGGTGCAAGGGTGACAGCAGTGCGTTCTTCGGAGATCCCGTTGTCACCCGATACGCACTGAGGAAGGTCACCGAGGTGTTTAACCAGTAAGAGTCCGGAATAACCCTCCACTTCCCCCGAAAGTGGCGGGTATCCATGAGGATTTCCACACGTTAAAAAAAGGATTAGATACATATCATAATACAGGACATGAATGCTGGAGTGCAATGCATTATCAGTTTTTGTTTATATGTATGTATTTATTATTTAATTGTTACTCTTCGTATTTTTGTTCGCTAATCACTAAGTAGCTTCGATACTAATGACCTGATTTTAATTATCATAAGTTTTAAATTATTGATTGCGGTTTCACCACAGAAGCAAAGAATAAAAAAAACGCACCGGCGAAACATTTTGTTTTAATAAAAATGGAAAATCATATACTAAGTAGGTATGAAGCTACCACAATACTTGACTTTCCCTCAAACTGCTCCAAATGCGAAAGTCTGTTGCACGTCGTTAAGCATGTAGGTACCTAATTAGACATGGTATTAACTATTAACTGCGACAGGTGGCATGGTTTCGTTCTGTTTCTAAGGTAGTTAATGATTTTATAAAAGACTAACTGTACTTGCGACTGTATGCAGCAGATGCTAACCCGATTTAAGTTAGTTAAGTATCTTCGCGTACATATCACCTAAGATGTAGGCAGAGGCACAACCAGGGCTACGACAAGCTCAACACACTAGGTCCCACAATGTGATAGGTAGCAAGCCTGTAGCCAAACGGCACATACCTATCCAATCCCGGACGTCATTTTTATTAGATACCTAGGTACCTAATTGAAACTTCGCGTTTTGTTTTTGTTGCCCGACCCGGGATCAAACCTGGAATCTCGTGGAGTCAAGTCCAATAATCGGACCGCTAGACCACAGCGGCGATATGAACTGCTTAAATCAAATTGCTGTTTACATTGACTACTCCAGAACAACTCTATTGACACTGACTGTACCCAGGTACTTATCTAATAAATCTAGTATCTGTAAAAGCACATATTTAAAAAATATGAAATAACAAACGCCCAACCGTCGCAAAGCGTTCAAAAGCGATAACTTTGAAGTAAGTACCAATCTATATCCGTTTCTAGATAATATTGCCAAATGTTTAAATTATAGTAAATAAAAAACTGGTAAATCCAGTTGGTCCACACTGCTTACTCTAAGAATGCGCACGAATAATTACAACTACCTATTATTATTAATAGTGCCTTTTCATATTTGTATTTACTACATATACCTATCAACTCAAAACGAATAATATTAAATACGGTAATAGCATTTTTATACTAACACAGTTTTTTCTATGTTTATTGATTTATCTCAATGACTTCGTATTAAAGCATTCTAGTTAAAGCCTAAAAATCTTTTTTCTCTTGAGATATAATATACCTACTTGTTCTGTGCCTACAAAGGTAGTAAAGCTCAAAATAAAAACTTTTTTTATTAAAGACTAGCTGTCCCGGCGAACTTCGTTTCACCCGTTCAGTTTGTATGGGAAAATAAAAGTATTGTTTTTCCCATTTTCCTTGGAATTTTCTCGGTTTTTCTCTGCATAAGAACCTTCTTCTGACAATAACTAACACAACAAAAGAAGAATTATCCAAATCGGTTCAGTCGCTCGGAAGTTATGCGCTTACCAACACATTTAGCAACTCATTTTTATATTATAGATTAATTACCTACAGGAGTAGTAAAGCTCAAAACAAAACATTTTTTTCTTTTGAAATTGCCTATAGGAGTACCTACTCAATGTTGTCCTTGAATAAATTAAAATATGGATTTTTTGTACGTGTGTTGTTGATTTTATTTATCAAGCAATATGCTTTTTTCGTTCTATATTTATATCAAACCGGCACAGCCGGCGATGTAAACAAAACACATTTTATAATCATCCTGCAACGGTGCAATGCGGTGCTACTAACGACTCGATCAATAAAAACGTAGTAAGTACGCACAAAAATTAATGGTTTCCCGCGTTTTTTCCTCTAACAAAATGCACCTAAAAATTACTTCTTTTCGCACTAAAAACACTTTTCACATATTATTTTGTTTGCACGAACACTAGTAACAGCTTTAATATTACAAAACAGATACGACATTTACTACGTTCGTAGCGGAACTGACGACCGGCTGGCCAAGTAGGAAACGGGCAGGACGCCAGCGCCAAACTATAACCTGACAAACGAAATAGTACGGCAATAGGGGATCAAATGTGTAGAGACAGATGTTAATAGCAGCGAGACGAGTTCTTCCCATTCATACTGTTTGTAGGGGAGCGTGTCGCGTGTCCAGTCGCCGCATTCCCGTAACGGAAAACGACCTTGTTACGATACTTACAGCTTTATTCAAAAACTAAAATTGCCAGTCTAACAATATTAATATTCTAATGAAGCTGTAACAGCCAAGCTACTTTAATTCTAAGAATAAAACCTATTTAACCATCTTGTTAAAAATAGTCGAATTATCTATGAAAATCTTTCATTGATTTGAAAAACCTTAACACCGACAAATAAATCTGTTTATTATTAAAAAAAAACAAATACAAAATATATTGGGATGCCATTCAAGTAAAATCTACTTTTTGTTAAAAAAATATTACTGAAAGATTGGATATGTATTAAATTAGTTATTATTAAATAGCCAATTAGACTCAATTCATACAGCAACATTAAGTCCCACACATTGGCTACTTTCTGGTTTATTGAGAGAAATTAAATTAAAAATAATACTCGACTGCAGAAAAGGGTTACTAAGCAATGTTTGTGCAAATCACAAATTCAAGTAACACTTATTTACCAGGTTACGGCAAAGGAATTATAAAATACGCACTGTGAGAGTTTTTATACAAACTTTATTTAAATCAAAAAATAAAATCTACAATATTTCTTTTTATAGGTATTTTTTCAGCTGTACCCATATCCGTAGTAAGCTATTCAACTTAACCACCATCCATTTCTTTACAAGGCAAAATACCCTCACAAATTCAGGTTACTTGCTTACACAAAACCCTTAAAAATTAACAATTCTGTCACTTAATTTGAAAACGCTGAACAAAATAGTACCTCAACTAATTATGGGAATATGTTAGTGATAACATCAACGCATATTTACTTATCTCGTGTAGATTAAGCAATAACAGAAGTCGTACTTAATTAAGTGTATTTTTTTACAATAACAGACATTAAAAAATAATTTGTCGGTTAACATAAAAAAAAAGGAACAAAAAAATTTACACAAATTAAAAGTGATCTCCTTTTGTTTTTTTAGAAAAACTGATGTACATTGTCATGTAGAAATATTGTTATGAAAAAGTGAAAAGCTCCATTTTTTGAAGTCTGTTATAAAAGCGATATCAACTAAGCTTTACACAATTATAAGCCATCCCATAACTCATTCTAATTTAACACTATTTAGTAAAAAAAAAATGTACAACGCAAGTCGTGTAACAAAAATGGTTTAAACGGTAACGATACATTAAATAATTACTGACAAGTCCTAGCGCTGTGCAATATTAAATCTAACAAGATATCATTTAGAATACCTACTTCGATCGTAACAGAACACTTGAACGGTGTTTTTTAAATTAAATATATTTACCGACTCTCCTACAGCGTACAGCCGTGTGCAGAGCGAAAATTCACTACCAATCTTAACATATCTATCTTATAACAAATTATATTATTTCTTTTACAGCTAATTACACTTCATAAAATTTATTTTAATAAAAATACATAATATCTCATTTTATCAAAGAACACTACCTATTTATTTGTTGTTTAGTCGGTAACAAACGAGGCACATAATTTATATTACATTTTTTTACTCGTACAAGTAATATAAGGACATTTTATATGTAAATAACATATTTATAAGCTTTTACTCCTTACTAAAATAGTATCAATGTTTGATAACACTTTCTCATTATATTAAAATTTAATTATTCAACAAAATTGTAGCGCACAAAACCTTTTTGGTCTTAATAATCAATGGTTTCATAATCACATTAAATTACTTCGATAAATAATTATAGTGGAGTGATTTTAACAGAAGTATAGCACAGATATTTATGAAAGGGACTAAACATATTTGTCATTGATACATAAATAATATTTCCTTTAATTCAGCAATAATTAATCACAAAAAGCAAAAAAAATTAGAAATAAGTCGTAACTGCAATTTCAGTATATTATAAGAAACAAGATTGTGGTGATGTGTTTAAGACTCACTGTATTCATTATATTGTATACTAACAATTTTTACAGTAAATATAAACACTAGATTGAATACACGCATTTACAAAGAGGTTACTTTAAGAAATTGCTTGATAAATACTATTTTCACATAGAGAAGTAAATTCCCTGTAAAACATTTTTATATTTTTATGCAATGATAAACAAGCACCATATCTCATTTTTCGCCCAAACATTTTATCAAATCTATTTCAGATAGAATACTTTAGCCCCCAAAAAGCACCACTTTTTTATTTCAGAGAATTAAAAATAGCCCCACATAGAATATCACAAACTATTATTTATTTTTGATTTTCATTTGCCTGTTCTCATACTTTTTTAACCTAAAGCCGAGTGTGTTGTTTTAGATTGTAATAGATTAACGCTTATTATTATTATTATAACAAATATAATATTTTAACGGATTATTATAATACAATATTGTTTTGATGAAAACGAAGAGTGAATTATGTAAAATATACTGTTAGTTCTTTTGATTAAATAAATTGTTTTTAGTTCAACAATTATCACAATATTTATTAATGACATAGCAAACTCTAGGATCATAACAAAAAGTACAGATAAATACATAACGACCTAAAAATCAAAATATACATTTGTGTTACAGTATATTGCCAATGAAGAATACAGGCCAATATATGGTCTCAAAGTGTAAATATTTTTTGGGTATTGCTAAACTTTTTTTAACAAATCGTTAAAATATAAAGCTTATTATGATCTAAGCTATTATGATATAAGAAAAACATCTAGAATTTCAGCTAGTAATGAATATTATAAATTCAGAAAGATCGAATTTTAAAAAATCAGACAAACTATAAACTTATGTAACACAATATTCTTATAATTCTTTTTTTTCATTGCTATTTAAAGTTAGACGAATTTTGAAACATTGTATAAAAATATATTAAGAATAGCAGATAATAACAAGTCTTTATATACATAATACAGAAAAAGTATTGTATTGTATAATATTGTGATTAGCCAAAATTTAAATATATATATGAAAATGATTATATTATTATTTTTTTAACATTTGACAAAATATGTACAGTCCCGTACAGATGTATATAATTGACTTCAGAAATGTTATATTTAACTATCAAAATATTTCAAGGAAGTACTTTAAAATAATTCCTTTTATAAAAGAATAACTTCATAATATACTTAATAGTACATTTGCTTAGAAAACATCTTATATGAATAATTTACAGATATTTTGATGTCCACTGTACAAAAAATATATTGCATAATATATAATCTTACTCTTATTTTTTTATCTATATGATTGCAAAGCACTGACGGTTTTGGCTCAATTTATTTTTCAATTCACTTGTGTGATATATTTAATAACATGAGGGAAAATGTATCTGCTTTGAACTCAATGATTCCATATATGGTTCACAATCAAACACATATCACTTGATTAGAACACATAAAATGCTAACATACAAAACAAGAATGGGATTCAAAATGATAGATAACAATAATGTTATTAGGTACGCAAAAAGCACGGGTATTAGTTATTTTAAAATATAGTTTCCTTATAATAATAATACTCCATCCACATTAAAATCCTAGCTGAAAAACTGCACAAGTTAGGATGGTGTCATTAAAAATCTTGAGAAATTAGTAGTATCAAGCAAATTCCGCGTTTTTCACCAAACACAAGTAAGACAACTAAAATAAACAATTTGAGAATAAAATTCATGTTTCTATTTAATTAATTTGTTATTTACTGTGCATAGCTTTAATTTGTAACTATTACAGTTCATCACCGAGTTATCATCGCAAATCTAAAACATTTCATTCTCTATTATTTATATTACTTTATATCTTACTTGTCATATAAAATGTGTATAAATGTTATATTTCATAACAAAATTTTCGAAGTTAAGCAAATTCATTTTCCCTTTTATTATGTAGCCTCTGCATTGACAAAATGCGAAAATTATATTTTCTTTTTGTCTAGAGTTAAATGCAACATGATGCTATAAATATAGACAAAATAACTATAGTTTATTGGGCTAATTTAACCGCCTGGTCCGCGTTTTCCATTAGTTATGCATATATCTTTGTACTATTGTTTACCGTCGACTTCGAATCGTACGTTTCCAATTGGAAAAATATTTGCGCTTTTGTAGCAACATGAGCAGCAGTTTCAGAAAAAGAACAGATAAAAGAAATAGACTTTACTATTTAAAGAAGTTTACTATTTTTTACAAAGAAAATAACGCATTTCTGATGGTAAGACAATTGAAGGGTTGAGTTTGAGAATGGTTTAACTAACTAACAAATATGTGATTTGACGCGAATAAATTTTAAACATTGGGAGCATTATTTTTAATTCTACTAAAGAAAGTCACCCCAAATATGGCGCTTGTTAAAAATTAAAAGAGTTTTTGGCGATATAATCCATTTTTATATTTGAACTGAGATAATTATGATATTGTATATCGGTTCAATTAACTCAATCTTTTTTGTACTAGCGATCTCGACATCTGTGTCAGTTAGACCGTTTTTAGGCTGAATATCTCGAGATATAACTAAGTTTTGGAAATAAATCAGTTAAACCATTCTTTCTTTCTTTAGGTATTGGCCTTCACGTTAGTATTTTGCCATTAGTCAAGTAGAAATTTGCATCAAATTGTAAATCAATTTTAATCAGTAATCAGTCATAACTCGTCAGTAAGTCATGTCTGGGTCTTGAGTAAAACGGTGGCTTGTTACTCAAGCTCGTCTATTGAGATTTGGCGGCAGCGAGGAAATAGACGATACACTAATTTCTTCATGATTACTTGATTTGTGCACTTTCACTGAACAAAATTAATCTAATTCCCACCTAAATTAACTAATTTCACTCAATATAAACACGAAATTCAATAACTATGAAAAAATTACGACCATCTTCATTCACGGTGGCGCCAAAACTCTCCAGTTAAACCATTCTTGAACTCAACCCTTCAATTGTTGTCTATGTATACCATAAATATTACATACCTTTTGTTTATAAAGTTGAAATATAGCATATATATTCTAATAGCATGAAAAGACTCATATACTAATGCAAACTGCTTACTAATGTATCACATTAGACCGCGCGGTAGCCTGGTCAGCGGTAAAATTATAAAAAAATAACAATAGATATCTAACCGTATACGACGCAGTCATCTTTGGATTTAACTTACGGATGCGATCAGGTCGCGGTGTATCCTGGCTGTAAGGCACCGTCGGTGGCTGCTAACGGCAAGGCTTTGCTTCCTTAACGTGGACTTATAACATGCCATGATAATGATGTTGCATAATTTGCTTTGTTGGTTTTGATCATTTTTAAGTAGGAGCGTTAAATTTATCCACAAATATTTAATTGAATTTAATCAAAACTATGATTTGATAACAAATCATAGTTTTGATACAGGTCTTAGTGTTTCAAGTTAATTATATAAGGATTTTGTTGACCGTACAAAGTGTATACACTTTTATGTTATGTTTTGTCAAGTTCTATCGTGCATATAATGGAAATTAGCGACAAGTTTCGATTTTACACTGAAACAATAGGTGATTTTTTTGAAATGTGGCTCTCAAGTGTTGTTTGAGCTTAAATTTGGGAAAAACCACTTTTTAAGATTACCACAAGATTTTTTTTCTTAATGATCACAGTAGCATAATTATGCGCACATACTCTTTTGCAGTTGTAAGTCGACCTTAAGTATACCATTGACCTAGTCCGATGCCGGATTATTTAGGCGGCCGCCGCCGGAGCCGCGACCGGACCGGCCAAGGGGCGGGCTGAGCCTCACAGCGCGGCCGCTTGCCGGGCGGGGCGCCGGCGGAGGCGTCTTCGTTGCGACTGCGCAGCGCGCGCTCCGGTCCCGTGGTCGAGTGGACCTCGGCATCGCTACCGGGCGCGAGCGGGGTGCGGGGCGGGGTGCGGAGCGGGGCGCGGGACGGGACGCGGGCCCGGCCGGCGGCTCGGTTCTCCTTGGAGCGCTCCCCGCGCCGCGCCGCCGGGGCTCCCCGCCGTGGCCCCGGGGCGCGGGGGCAGTTTCCCGACCGAGTGCGACGGCCCTCTTCCCCCGCACGCCCCGTGCCCGCTCTCCGCGTCAATATGACCACGCGCTCGGCGGGCGGAGCGACGTCCGCTGCGGCCGTGAGTCTCGTACGAGGCCGCGCTGGAGGCTCGTGGTGCGAGCGTAACACACGGTCGTGAGGAACAGGAGGCACGGGCTGGGGTCGAAAACGTCTGCGAGCGCGCGGTGGAGCTTCCGTAGGCGATGAGGAGGATACCTCGTTGATCTGAATGCCGTCTGTGCGATCCCCACCCGGTTCCGGCGGCGGATCGACGGTCGCCGGCGGGGGTGATGGCTCGCGTGGTTCCGGACATTCCGTACTCGATTGTCCATTCACTATCTCCTCGAAGACCTCTGATAGAGTATTGATTATACAACTGCGGTTCAGCAACCGCACCATAAAATATGACTCGGCTGGGTTTCCATAATTACTTATAGTTTCTGCGTCGTTTCCGTTCTCTTCTTCTGAAGCTTCGTCCCTATGCCCGATTGAAAATCTACCATCCAGGGTGGCACAGGGAGGAAGGGGTTTTCGATCTGACTCTTCTGGACTGGGCGATGCTTTATCAGTCTCATCTGAATACCGAGTCATGATTGTTAGTCCGTTTTGAGGTACATGTCTAGACTCGGATTCGACATTTGCATCTGGTTTGTTATCTTCAACTTTAGCGGGAGTGGTTGCGACACCTATGGACGCTGAAGGCACAGTAGTGGGAATTGCAGATTGAGGTTTTTGTGCCGACGTCCTTGAACGGAGCACAGTGGCACGAGGCGGCCCAGGAGGGTCCAACATTAAGGTAACAACAGAAGTATTATCAGCCCTCATTCGAGTATTTGACCACCTGTAAAAAGAATTGAATATTAAACACACTAGATTAATGCCTTGATATAGAGTTAACAAATTAAGTATGTATGTAAATAAAAGTACAAAATCCGACTCCTAACTATTTTATCAGGTACCGCGTTGCGATTTAACAATTCTTTATTCAAGGATGAGGTCTCCAAAATAAACTAAAAATGCATGCATTATTAACTAAATCATACACAGACAACTAGAAACACATCCAAATCATAAAGTAGGGTCATGATTTAAAAAAAATCATTAGATCTGTACCTAATTAGGCGATACAGTAATCTCTTTAAACAAACATAAAAAAATGGTGGAATTGAACCTCCTCTTCCTTATTGAGCTATGGAATTGGTTAATAAGTTAATCTTATAAAAAAATCAATACTTGTTGAGTTTAAAATTTACTGTGTAATAAAAAAAGTACCTTTCTAAAGCATGGTCCACTAAGCTTTTAGAAGGGTTGAGCCAGTCCCTTGGTTGATTACTTCCACCACTGACTAATGCAGCTTCATTATGCTTTTCAGTGGCTTGTACTAAACTAACAGCGCCCTCTGGAGATATCATGTTCCAAAGGCCATCTGTGCCAAATATGAGACACCTGAAAATAATTGATGCATTACATTTAGATCTCAAAATAATTATTTCCTTACATTAAATTAGCTAAATGTATAAGTGAACACTACAACTTTCAATATGTAGTATGAATAGACCTTTGTAAAATACAGGTAATTTTATTTTAGTTTTACATAGAAACAAGTTCCCTTCTTTTCAAACACAAAAAGGATTGTTTAACTTATTTCTTAACAATCCGTACTGTCATAAAGATGAAATGCTCGTAAGTTTCCATGTAACACTACAATGTAATGTAACATTTGGTTCATTAAACAGCAACACTGGCCATGCTCATTGCTACAATTTATATAAGCTATCATCATTAATTATTGCTACAATAAATAACGTTCATGTTATTAACCATAAACATTAATCATTATAGAAGTAATTGTATCATAAGTTCAAGAACTTATGGAGTAGACTCTATATTATTACGATGTCAATGAAGTATGAACTTTCACTTTTTTTATGTAAGTGGTCAGTAAACAAATACATAGGTCTCCCATTGATAAGAGTCGACTGCAGCCTATAGACACAACATATGCTTCTCTGTCTTGTGGCCTAGCATCCCGGCTGGCCGATTGTGCTAGTCTGCCTCTACTACTCTACCCTCACAGCTTCAGGAATACATAAGGTTGTGGATTCCTACCCAGGCCAGTTGCTCCACAGAATTCAAGTAACAGTGGAAACATATAAACTATTTAAGAAAAGTGCAGAAACACAACTAAATTTTTTTTTTTGTTGAAGGGAGCACTTTTTTAACAAATTCTTTATTAATAATACCACCATCACTTTACAAGATCCCTCAGGTGTTTAACAAGAAAAAAAAACATCCAAATGGCCCATGCAACTGGCACTTTACCTAACAACATTGATAATAGAATATCAACATATAACTACAACTGGATCAGAATCACTGCCACATATTAAAAAGATTCAATAGAAAAAGCTTTTTTTGTCATATTATAATATATTTAATTGCAAAAATACACAAAATCAGCTGCATGTAGATTAGATAACCTTTAAAATCATGCTAATGTTTTATTAAAAAAATGTGTTAGATGTAGAATCAAATTTAAGAATTTGAGTATTAAAATATCTATTTTTTTAGATGATTTCTTTTTAAAAAAGTAAAATTTCATACCTAAATTTAGAAGGATCTATGGTTAAAACACCAACATCTGGGTCTGGGCTAACTATAAATTCATCATTTTGAGGATTATAACTCCATAGATCTCCTAGCGACCTGGCCACAGCTAGAAACGGTATTTCATCCATTGGGGTGTTTTTCTTTATTGGTCCCTTGTGTCCTAAACGAGGTCGATTCCATACTACTCTGGGAACACCAGCTTTTGATATAACTTTTCCACCACATCTTTGTATGCGCTCTATTTCTGCTGTCGACTCAGGTTTATGATCTGAAGTTAAGGGTTTTGCTGCCCATTCTTCACAACCTGTAATAGGTGGTATTTTTTTAATTTGATGGCTTACGTCTAAACCTAAATATATTTAAAAAAAAACAATTTATTAATAAAATAGTAAATTAACAGTTAACAAATTCAAATGGCTTTTGTCTATGGGCATTACACAAGGGCATCAAACTGAGGCATTCGTCAAACCCTATTTATGTTTCCAAACCTGGCAAAGTTGAAAAAACAATAAGTTCCAAGGATCCTTATATTTATGTGTATACAAAGAATATTGTTAGACACATAATATTGAATGAATATTGTTTTCAGTTCAAAGAAATAGATTTCTGAACAGAATGTATATTTTATTCACTCGTTAAGATATTTTTTTAAGTATAAATGTATATCTTATTTGATTTAAAAAGGTGATATAAAGCCTATAAATATTTTACAAACAATATAAGATATTTACAGTTATATCAGTAGTTTTTTTAACCAGCAAGTACTGCTTTTGTTTAAAACTGTTTCATTATTTTTTATTGTATTTGGTATTTTTTTGTATAACTGTACTCTTTATTCAATTGTTTTCTTTTCATAATGAGTTTCATCAAGAGGCAATTCTGATATCTAATATTAATTGTGTAATTTTTTTTTAAAACATACATAGTTTGGGCACTTATATTTCTTGTATCTTTTCGACTGTAAGGTACACATATATTGTAGATATATAAGTATTTTAATGTAATTTCAATAGTTTAGTCTTAGAATAAATAATTTAAGATGGAGTGTTGTATGTGTAATTTAATCATATTTAAACAATTTGTCTGTTGTTACTTGAATTTATTTTTAATTAGTTTTAACTGCTTGTTACCAAATATCTAATAAAAATTCAAGATGTAGTTTAACAAGAGTATATTTGTGATGTGAACATATTTTTTTGCAGTTTCACTGCGTTAAAATGTTCTATAGTGCCTTACCTTCTTTTTGATAGCCAAGAACTATAGCTGAATCACCAACATGACCAATATAAATCTTTCCACGTCTTATAAATGCCACGCTGGCTGTGGTTCCTGCTGTACTTGGTAAGCCTGTTACTGTTTTAGGCCATTTTTCTAAAACCAATGCAAAAGTATAATTAACATAATTTCTATGTTAAAGAAAGAATCTAACAACAAAGATTGAATTGATTAATTTGTATTTTAAATTATCACTTCATAATATAACAGTTATTTCTTAGCTTAATATAAAAAATAAAGTTACAGATAATGTAAACAGAAATGATAACCCAAAGAATTAATCCGGTACAACATTTCACGGGAATGCCAAAATTATACATAAAAATGTTCATTTCTCAACTACTGCTGGCCTTAGATTTACTTGCATTAACACCATACTTAAATTATATTAGAGTTATGTTATATAGTAACACAAACAATCAACCTTTAAAATCAAGTAACAATAAAAAAACATTTTTTTTCTTACCAACTCATTAAGAGAAATTTCAAATCATATCTAGGATTTCTAAAAATATTTATAAAATTTGGCTAGTTATCTGTATATTACAGATATTAAAGACTTTATTAACAGATATTTTGATCCTGTTGCTTGGATTTTTAAATTAGAAGAACCTCAATCATAAACCATAAACAAACAATAACAGTTCTAAATTTGGCAACTTTTTGGTAAAAGGAAACTTGAATCAATGCAAAAGAAACTGGTAAGACTGCTTTCACTTTAGTTGAGATGTGGGAAACAACCAAACTCTGTACAATTATCTTTACAAACTAAATTTATCACGAAATTCAAATTAGAAATCTTGTTGTTCTTTTGTCAAAGCACACGAAAAAAAAGAGTGACTACAAGGTCAAGCAAAACACCTCAGACAATCACTTGGTACATTTCAAGGAAACGGCCAAAGCAATCATCATAAAGTACTACCATTAATTACGAATACACCCATCAGATTGACATTTACCTACTTCTTTCCACATATTCAAATGGGTCAACATATAACCATTTCGAATAGCTTTGAGAACGTCTTCATCATTATCTGACCAAAATTGTCGTTGTTTCACAATAGAGTCCATCAAATGCTCTTTAGCAAACGCTGCGGCTTCTCCTCCGCCGTGGCCATCATATATTCCAAAAAAAGCATACTCCAAATCCCGCTCATCTTCAGTTTGTTGATACGCTACAGAAAACAAATCTTCCATATATTTTCTCCCGCCCTGGCTGCAATGGCCCGTAACACGTAAATTAACACCTATTGATGCAGGCATTTTGAGAGCATATCACATAACTTAACCACAAAGAATTAAAAAGTAAAACAAGCTTCTCAACATCTTGCATTTGCAATTACGCGACTAGTGGAGCCAGTTAAGTGACTGACGAGTAACGAGTCACGTGGACATATTGATCTTTTATCTTATTCGTATACTTATGGCATTTCTATGAGTTAGACGAAGACAGCTATAATTTATATATTACGTTTTGTATATGAACAGAAACAGACGCCATCATGTTTTCCGCCATTTTTGCTTTAGATCATTTAAAGTATTTTTATTTTTATTGCAAGAATTTTTCATGCGTACATGACATAATTATTAAATTAAAATAAATCTTGTCAAATAGAAACTAAATCGAAACTTGTTTTACATTTTGGTTTGAAAAAGGGTAAAAAGTATGACAATGTAATGTGTGACATTTCGATATTTGTTCAGAAACTCAAAATATACATTTTTTAATTTATCTATTGATATGGAGTTTTGGCGCCATCGACAGAAAAGATGGTCGAATTTTTTTCATAATTATTGAATTTCATGTTGATATTGAGGGAAATTAGGCAATTTTGGTGGCATTTTGTACAATTTTGTTCAGTGAAAGTGCACAAATGAAATAATCATGAAAAAATTTGCGTATCCTGTATTTCGTCGTTGCCGCCAAATCTCATTACATGAGCTTGAGTAATGAGGCCACCGCTTTACCCAAGAGCCTGACACGACTTACTGATGACTTATGACTGAATAAAAATTGATATAAAATTTGATGCAAATTTCTACTTGACTAATGGCAAAATACTAACATGAAGGCCAAAACCTAAAGGAAGAAGAAAGAAAGTATTGATAATAATTACCTAGAATTTTGTGAGTATATCTCAGAACAATAACTGCTTTAGTTATTGTTCTGAGGATTATATGTATTCTCTTTGTTGATAATTTCATCACTTACAAATCAACATCACAAATTAGAAATTACTCATTCATTTTAATTGAAATCATCATTGGAATTTCTGAAAAAATATTCATAGATTGTAATCAGCTATCCTATAGAGTAGCTAATTTCCTGAGCATCTACGTACGGCTTCTGTAACCACTCAGACTAATAAAAAATAAACTTATTATTAGCCTTTACTTTTTATTAAAGGGGGCTTACCATGTCGAACTCTGAATCTATTATTTTTGTGTTGCTAAATGTCGAATTTGACAGCCTCGTTGTTCGAAGGGCTAGCGTACTCCACCGATGCTCCACCGTATACCGATCATCCGCGAGACTCCGGTTTTATTTTCGTAGGCATTTGTGTGATGAACATTTAGATGTCTGCATTTTCGGGTCTGGGTGTTTATTAAATTTATTTTGGTATCTATTTAAGTATATCTACGTATTAGTATCGTTGACTAACACCCTAGCACAAGCATATAATTTGCCTACTTAAGGGTGAGATTTAAATTGTGAAACTTGTCCAGGTATATTTATTATATACTTATACTTTGGTAGTACTTAGTATACTCAATACTGAGTCCCGACGGCCACACCCGACCTATAAAATAAAAGGTCCACCACATACATTCGGAATTTTTCTAACTTTTTAGAATTTTGCCTTGGCGGAATTCCGTTTCGAAAAAAATCGAACGCATCGAATCCATACAAATCTAAGGAGCTACCACAAACATTCGAAATTTGTATCAGCGAGTTTCTGCGAGAGTAAATCCCTATGTATAAGGCGGACCAAAAACTATTGAAACTGATTTATGGCAACAATGATTAGTAGGGGTTCCACACGGTTGTAAAAATTGGTTTGCATTCCTCTGGACAGAGATTTTGCGCGTTTTTCGCTAAAAAGACTCCCTTCGTATCTCCTCGATTTAATAGAGTTTCCCTAACTGCCACAGCCTGCATTGGTATACTCGACGTTGACATTTCGAGTGATTTTCAATTTCGTAGTCATCTGGATGAGAAGGCTAAAATATAACTATACAAAGCGCAAATTCGGCCTCATATGGATTACTGTTCTCAACTCTGGGCAGGGGCTCCACAGTGCCAACTCCTTCCGTTTGACCGCATTCAACGTAGAGCAACTTTGAATTGTCAAGGACCGGGCAGTTACCAATCGGCTTGATTCCTTGGCGTTGCGTAGAAATATTGGGTTACTCAGCGTTTTTTACCGCATTTATCATGGAGAGATGGAGTTGCTTAACTTGATTCCAGCCGCTGATTTCCAACTTCGGACATAGCATCAGAGTTCGAGTCGTAGTCGACATCAATCTTAATTTTTAAATGGAAACTGATCTGGGATTTTAAATTATACAAGGTACAAATAATTGAAAGGAACTTTTTGTGTTCGTATATTAATTATACCTCGGATTTTTTTTCTATAATCTGATGCCATTACTTTAAGAATCACAATTAAGAAAACAAAAATATTAATTTTCACACGTCCAAGGTCTTTCATTTCATATAGTAACAGAATGCATGTTTTAATTAGTTCCCTAAATTTCGTATAATAAATCACCAAGAAACGCTTGAGCGTGACTGTACCTGCAATAATACGTTCAATAAAGAAAGTATATATGAAAACGCCACTTTTTCGTAGTCATTCGAATTTGGTCGGATAGCCAGCGTTTATGTTGCTGTTTTGCTTTTGTTTGTATTTATTTAAAGCCAAATATTTCGCACTGGATCTTACATATTATTTGACAGAACGCACTAATTTTCGGTGAACACCTAAATATCTTAGGTTGAGCCAGTGATTTGTGCAGTACTTACCTAACGTCAAAGTTAATACCATGGGCGTCGCCAGGATTATTTTCAGGGAGGTGCACTCCATCTGTACATACTATTAATCAATATAAAACATCGAAATAAACATGTTTAGCAACATACATATTTACTTACGAACACTAACATATATATATATATATATATATATAGGTAGGTACTCTCGAAAAGCACTAGTTACTATCCCGCAAGTTCAGTCAGGTATATTATTACTTTCTTTCCGGACAGTTGCACCCTGCTGCCGGCGCCCATGGTTAAGACGCTGTTTTTAATTTTTTGACTTTAATTCACATGATTCAAAAACGCATATAGGTATATATACGCTTTTGATTTTTTTATAGTAAATATACACGCTAAGAAGGACCGAATATAGTTTTCGGGGATCTTGTATATTTTTTTTATTTAGGCGCTATGATTTTTTTGATGTTTGGAAAAATCGCGATTACTTCAAAACTATAAATATTTTTTAAATCTAATTTTGTCACAAATACTTCGCACAAATAAGAGCTTTTTGTGCATGTTTATTCTACAGACGCACATACAATAGTCTTTGAGATACGCGTTTCTGCAAAACGTTACTACCGCTGCAGGAAACGCAATATCCCGAAAACCTGAAGACGCACAAATTTAAGCTTTCTGCTCATGCGCAATTTCTATCTCTCCGATAATTAGTTTAGAATTTTCCTGCTGGAGCAACGTTACCCTGGCAAGAATCGTTTTTTTTGTTTATTTCCAAGACAACATGCCCAAAATTTTTATTTGGTGCACATTTACAGCAGATCGAGCACTACCTAATTATGTGTCCCACTCACATCACTCTAGGTGCTACTTTCTTGGTGGGGTAATGTACACGATAATTCATAAATCAAAAAGAGTAGGTACAAGTAGGACTAGTTAAGATGTCTGCTAAATTACCTCTCCACATTTAATTCTGTAAATGAAGCTTTTATTATATAAATGTAATTCAAATAATGTAATTCTGTAAATGAAGCTTTTATTAACTGCGTTGGTATCTACCATTTCCTGTATATTTATACTTTATGTTTTAGCCTACAAAATTAAAAATCACAGTAGGTAGGTAAAGTTATTGAAGAACAAACTTACAACCCCTTCTGAACACAGAGACCTTCACTGTCTCAGTCAAAAAATACATGAATTATGCTTTAGTCGATTTCATAGTACCTATGCATTTTAATTATATTGCACATACAAATAGTGTATGATATTGAAGTCTGTCACAATAGGTTGTATCTACTCGGTGACCATGCCAAGACAGATTGATTTAGTTATATATAAATTTGCAACTAGATATAGGAAAAATAAAAGGTCTTTGGAGATAAAAACTCAACCAACATTTATTTTATAATTTCTTTCTCTAACTATATTACAATATTTTTTTATTATTCAGTAATATCCCAGGGCTTTTCAGGCCTATGTTCATTCCAAGGCTGTGGTTTTTTATATACATCCATTTCTTGTAATCTAACTCCACCATTGACAACTTCATTTAAAAATTTCTCAACCTTTCCTCCTTCTTTTGGATTTAAATCACAGTACATTTCACTAATACCACACTCTAAACATCGTTGTGCAAAGATTCTGCCCAGGTTTATATAAGCACTGGTATCTGTAATACTGTATAACTGTCTACGTAAAGCCCATTCTGAAGTTTTAGCCTCAATTATTGGTCCATTAATAAAATGTACTACTTCAGCTTTTATAGTCCTGTTGCTGGAGGTAAGGACAAGCCTGGAAATTATAAACAACATAACACTTTTCTACTATGGTAGAACAAATTTTTAAGAAAATTTAAACTTGATTGGATTGGACTTAAATACCTCAACCTGCGTTAAAAGATTACATGAGAATTGGAGCTGGTTTGAATCCAGTTCCTCTTAAAACTATCTCAATCAACAAAACCTTATATATATAAATGAATTCTTTTTAACTTGGTCATTGCATTAACACCGTCAACAACTTGTAGGACTTGCACAGGAAGTCTATTCAGGTACAAATAATCAGATAAATCTGTAAGGTAAAAGCTAACCAAGAATGCTACAATAGCAAACCCTATAAAAGGCCTTGAGGCATAATAGCATTATGTTTGACTATATTCCTTCCTTGTTCCTTTTTTGTTGTTTTAATTATTATCAGAAGAAGAGTATTATGAAAAATAACTATAAGCCTATTTTACATACATACATACATATGTTCATGCCAAGTCCCTTTACAGGGTAGAGAGTATAGAGTGCCAAACCTCACAATCCTGGACAGACCTGCCTGGCTTCCTTCACATTCATTACCCTTTTCATACAAACATGCGATTTTGGAGACTCTCCAAACCACCTCCGGATTACACCCTAGCAATTTGATCGTGGAATATCAATAATAAGCTTATTTTAATTCAATATTGATAGTTAAGACAGAACCCAGTCTGTTCGATCGGATCAATTATATATTACTAATGTAATGTATGTGTTATTTAAATTTTATAATAAGGTTCAAACCTATTATTTTCATATCGATTGAAAGTGTTATGTTAAGTGGTAAACAAAATAACATATGTGATAAAACAGCAAACAAGCAGACTGTAGGTAACTAACAGTAGTGTATAATGTAGGATTTTTCTTTTGTAACAAGTCGAGCGTGCAAGCACACAGCTTTCCTAATGGTAAGACAACGGTGGCCTAGGGGCAGCATAGATGATGTAGTTGTTCCCAGTCCCCACTTTTCTATTATCAATTATGCTTAACCCCAAACTAAGCTAATTGAAAGAAATAAGAAACAGGTACTGTTGCATTGCAACTACACTGCGAATTTGAAATATGTACAACAATTAACTTGCTTTTTTCGTCTGCCATAGCCTATAGCCAATATAATGGTTGGAAATACGGACTATCTACCTACCGTTTTTAATTCCACAAATAATTTTCTGCACTTATTTATGAACTTACTTGTGCCAAAACTTTCTTCCTGGTTTTTCTAAGTGGTAACCATCTGGTTTACGAGCTATTCGCATCCGTTCTAAGTTTCGAGGGTTTCTATTTACAAACTCTGCCGGTCCTGATGATAAAAACCTCACGTGTTTTGAGAATATGTTATTTTTAATTGATAACATGATTTTTATTCTTCAAGAACTGAAAATAAAATCAAATCTCCGTAGGTATTTTGAAATACTTCAAAGATAATTGTTGTTGTTTTTTAATTTTATCCCAGTCGGGGAAAGGCAAAGGATCTGTGTCCATACAGCCACGTCTTCCGTATTAATAAATCTTTTTCTTGTTATATATTTTCAATTTATGTCTTCTATATTAATTCCTTATTTCAGTCATTAGTCACTATTTACACAGTCTTGTCTGGATCTTGAGTAAAGCGGTGGTTTCGTTACACAAGCTCGTTAATGAGATTTGGCGGCAACGAGGAAATTCACGATACACTAATTTCTTCATGACTATTTCATTAGTGCACTTTCACTGAACAAAATCAAACTAATTCCCACCTAAATTAACCAATTTTACTCATATTTTACACTAAATTCAATAATTGTGTAAAAATTACGACTAACTTCATTCACGATGATGTAAATAGTGACTAATGACTGAAATAAAGAATTAATACGGAAGACATTAATTGAAAATATATAACAAAAAAGACTTATTAATACGGAAGACGTGGCTGTATGGACACAGATCCTTTCCCTTTCCCCGACTGGGATAAAATTAAAAAACAACAACTTTATGGCCTATGCATTGTTTTGTATGTATTAATATATCCGTTAAAACCTAACATTAGTGATTACTTGCTTAGTGTTAACTTTGAATTCATTATAGTCTATATCAATCTTACTAATTTATTCAATAATAAATTCACGTATATAAACAAAACAATTTAAATTTAAGCAGTCCAGGGGGGTGATTATGTAACTCAGTTACCAACTCAATATGGATGAGTGTACATCAAATCGCTGTCAAATGACGTATTTTATATTTGCTATCTCCAGTGACCAACAGAAATACAATAGAGATGGCAAACCCAAATGACGTCATTTGATGTACACTTTTGCAGTTTGAGTTGGAAACTGAGATACATAATCACTCCCCAGTCATATCTAGTGACGAGTGGAACTATTTAAAAAAAGACAAAAAAATGTTTAATGCAATCGGTGTGGAAAAGGATATATGTATAACCAGTGATAATTCGACAAATTTAGCTGCAAATCTATAAATAAGCATCACCATGCGTTTTCACAACTTAAAAATAAAAACGCAAGATCAAGTGAAATTAATAATCTTGCATCAAGTTCTTCACAATCTAAACGAAAGACAACAAGAACGTTCGCTTGCTCCGTCTACTAGTTCAACTGTTATTAGTGAACCAACTGAGACAGAAAATGACGTCATGGAATTGTCTGAATCTGCGATTTACGATGA
>NJDC01005299.1:305739-330265 GCA_002245475.1 Calephelis virginiensis
AGAGAAAGCAACAGCGTTAAAAAATATTTACTCTTCTGATCTTGAAGAAGGTTTCGTTGAAGAGTGTCAACATTTTCGCTGCCAGTGCTTTTCGAGCCAAAGCAAAACCGACACGCTGATGTCGCCGATGACATTATTAAAATGGCTTCATGATCAGGATCTCCACACCATTTATCCTAACGTTGATATAGCTCTACGCATGTGTGTTTGTATCCCGTTTACGAACTGTTCCGATGAACGCGGCTTCTCGTGTTTGCGGCGGGTGAAAAATTATTTACGGTCGAAAATGAACGAGGATAGGTTGAACGCTCTGGCTATCCTCTGCATCGAATCACAGTTGCTACGGTCTGTAGATTGTAATGATTTCATCAACAAATTCGCTGCTCAGAAAGCCAGGCAAAAGACAGTTTGTGAATAACGATTCATTGCTTCTCACAAATAGAAATGGTAAGAATCAGTATCTGGAATACTGATTGAGATAATTAAATCATTCTCTTAACTCTTAATGTACTAGCCATGTTATATATAAATATTAATATCGATTGATGTTTGTTAGTTTTGCTGCAACTCGAGAACGGATGGGTAATTTTGGTTTTTAAATTACTTGTTCAACTCCAGGGAAGGTTTAAAAGATAAGAAAAAGGGAAAAACAACATTTTAAGTTTCCCATACTAACATAACGTGTTGAACGCAGTTCGCCGGGACAGCTAGTTTTTAAGAAATGAAATATCATTCCTTTTACCTATATTCATTAGAAATTGGACTTATCAATAAATGCTTCTCAGTTAAGTATGTAAAAATCTTGTGTTCTGCTTGATAGTAGAAAACAGTGTCAATGATTTGTTCAAGTGTTAATCTGTACATAGAAAATAGATTTGATGCAGTTGATAGTTAAAGGGTTTTCTCAAATAAAGCTATAATTCAACTATGGGTTTGAAATACGTATCTGTAAACGTAAATCTGTTTTTTTTATACTGATCCAGTTAAATATGCGGTATGATTCAGACACAATTTCGAGCACTAATTTAAAAAGATTTCGTGTAATAAAATTAGTTTTCGACAGTAAATTGAAACAAAGTTCGCCGTACCTTCATAACACTTGGACTGGACCCATCTAGATTGAACTTTAAGTGCCTTAATTGTCTGAATTAATAAGAATTTCATTGTACACTAAGAAGTCTGAGAAATTGATTAGAAGTTATACCTAGTGTTAGTATTTTTGGAAAGATATAGAAACACGTCTGTATCGCTGAAGATATAAGTAAAATCAGGGCACCTATTAATAGCCGAAGGTACTTAAGTCCGACAATGTTACATTATGTAACCCTATATGGGCAATAAATCAATCCTGGGCAAAATTGTATTTTTAAAAGAAATTAGGATGAAACTAAATATTTTTACTAACAAACACAATTTGTAGACAAATTTCTAATTTTTCTTAGAGGCAACGTAACACGTCATGTTCATCAGGGATAATTGCGGATTCTAATTGTAAAATAGTTCAAATCGGTCCAGTCGTTTCGGAGTCTATTTAATACAAACAAACAAATCTTTTTTCTGTATATAATATTAGCGTAGACGAGATAAACGACATTTATTTAATTTCTCCACGCATTTTTATTGCGCGGTACTCGGTAGTTGTATAATAACCCCATTAGTAATAAAACTTACGTGCCTGTTGATCTGTTGTGTAACTTCACAAAAAAGTGAAGTTACATACCAGATCAACGGGCGCGCAAATTTTATTAGTAAGGGGATAAATGTTAAAGTTACTTTACATTTGAATAAGGATCGGCACGCTTGATAATTAGCAGTCAGAGTTGCAACTAAACTATCATTATTCAGACATTGACCGCCTTGTTGGTCGAGTGGCTAGCGTACACGCCTAATTACACTGACAGCCGCGAGGCTCGGGTTCGATTCCCGACGGGTGCAGGCATTTATGTGATGAACATTTAGATGTCTGCATTTCCGGGTCTGGGTGTTTTTTTTTATGATATTGGAAGGCAAACAAGCAGATGGATTTCCTGATGGTAAGAAATTCCCCCCGCCTAGAGACACCAAAGGTAGTAAAGGTGCGTTGTCAACCTAAGGCCGGGATGGTGAGCCTCGAGCAATAGTAAGTTTACCGGCTACCTTACCCTCCGAACCGGAACACGTCGTGACTTTATGGCGGCAGGAATAAGTAAGGCGGTGGTACCAGTCCGGGTGAGTCGCTGCGAAACTCTACCACCTACTCAGATGTCACGGTGTTAGTGACGGTAAGCCTATGCTCGCCTTTTACGAGCTGTCTGGCAGGAAAGCAGATGGTCTATTCTGCAAAGAAGCCCGAACCAATACGGGGTAAAAATTATAAAATTTGTTTTGGTATCTATTTATGTATTTATATGTATTAGTATCGTTGACTAACACCCATAACACATATAATTTGCTTGCTTTGAGGTTAGATTCAATTTGTGTAATATGTCCAGAAATATTTTATTTTGTTTTCTTGTCCAATTCTGGACCTCCCAAACGAGGCCATGTTTGGTGCCCTTCTGTTTTTTTTATCCAAAGTATGCCAACTCCTTCTATCCTTGCCAACGCCAGGGTACATGGTATCGTCTGGTGGGCCAATTTTTATGGCATGTCTTCATTGATGAACTTCACTGACTAGGTACCACCACCAGTTTTTGAAGTGCAATCTTCTTTATTTGAAATTTTCTTT
This sequence comes from Calephelis virginiensis, assembly GCA_002245475.1. Classification (NCBI taxonomy): domain Eukaryota; kingdom Metazoa; phylum Arthropoda; class Insecta; order Lepidoptera; family Riodinidae; genus Calephelis; species Calephelis virginiensis. The sequence continues at coordinate 308,447 of NJDC01005299.1, forward strand.
CGTCTTTGCGCACTTTTTTTGGAATGGGTAAATACTTCTAAACTTGCGTCAGGGTCAAGTGACCTGATCGAAAATTGGTAAGACGGCGCAGGGCGCTTGCGCGAATGTTCATGTTGTCATGTTTGTGTACGATAGCGCAATAAATGAATATTGTATTCTACCACGTGAATTATAGTACTTTCATACTGATAAAGCAATTCGTGCAAAATTATTCCCTAACCATTCCAAAATATCAAAAATGCACAACGTTAATATTCAAGTTTTCACTACTGCCTTCACTCCCGGAGTGCGACCCGTCGTTTTTTTTTTAATTACACGTAGTGCACTTTGTCATACTCATTCCAGTTAAATTTCATTATGATTAGTAATGTCGGTGTCAGTCACACATTGCTAACAGCGTGAGTGATGTGTCTACACCATAAAGCTATAATACTACTGGAGGTTACACTTTTTACAAAGATCAGAAGGGCTACTTTTGAATCTCGATTTCATGCAAATTGGAGATTGGAATCGGATACGTCACTTGAGCACAGTACTAGCGAAACATTAACATTTAGTTCCAAAAAATTTAAAGATTGACAAAGCAGATATATACAATGCGAATGTGGATGGATGTAGGTACTCGGGGAGACCAAGGTTGACATTCCACGATATGGATCACTCGGATATTATCCGAGGGTGGTGTCCAGAGTCTCCGAAACCGGCGTGTTTGTATGAAAAGGGTAATGAATGTAAATGAAACCAGACAGGTTTGTCAGGATCGTGAGGTCTGGCACTCGATACTTTCTGCCTACCCCCTAGGGGACTTGGCGTGAAGATATTTATATATGTATGTGTTTAAATTCAAAGATTCCTATAAAACAGTTTATTGTTTATTATTAATCAAGTGTTAATAATTCGCCAGTACCGTGTTCAAGACTATTTAAAGTAACAAATCCGATTCCAATTTGCGTGAAATCGAGATTCAAGAGTAACCCTACTGATGACAATTTCTTTATTCTCTCTAATTTAGCGGCCTAACTTTCGTTTTGACTTTGTTATTGACACTGTTGTATTAAAACTCCATGAACTTAGTCACATAACTTCTTTCAGGGAAACTGTTGTTCAAAGATTGTTTGTTTCTCTGAAATACTAAAACACACCACAGAGAGAGGACTCTATTAACTGCTTACATTAAATGAAAAATATTATAGTGTGAATCATTTATCCATGTCTGTTTTCCTTACCAAAATATTCTGTTATCAATTTTATGAACAACAGCAATTTATAACAAAGTATTGTAATTTGTACTTGTTGGTTTGTATATTTGGTTACTAAGCGGTTTTTTGTTTAAGGATAATGAAGGTGTTGCCACTTTTCTAAATATTATTTTAAATTAAAAACTAGCCTGCTTATGATAGTCTATACGTTTAAATATAATTGTTATTCAAATACACAGGAAAAATAGTCTTGGTTTAAAATTATGAGAGTAATTTGGACGATTTATGCTAAAAGTCTCTGATACTCACTTTCTGATACTCTGTCATATAAAAAAAAATCGAACTGGGCGTCTATGAATTATAGCCAAGTTTTAACTTTGTCTTTTCTCTCTCTCCCGTTGGAACGCCCTAAGTAAATGGAATGTGAAATAAATTAAATTAATCATTCATTTAATATTATGTGTGTTAGAAGTTGTTACATAAAATATACTACATTGTGGCGTGCAGATACTTTGAAAAGTATACAAATTTATTACCTATTCTTTTTTATTTGGACAAATTTTGTAATTTTCAATTATCACAAAGTTCGTAATATATTCAAAACAATTTTAATAACGTGATTTGGTTTAACCCTATCTACCATATACTCCCACTGTTAAAACCACCGATAAGTGTTAGATTTCCTACACGCTACGTCACGACTAGTCCAGTGGATTCGGCGTAAACCGCGGCCGAGAAAGGGACAGACAGATTACAAAAATGCATAAACTGTTGTGCCTTTCATTTTGAGTCACCTATGCCTATTTTTTAATATAACCTTATCTACCATAAACTCCCACCGTTAAAACCACCGATAAGAAGTGTTAGAGTTCCAGCTACGTCACGACTAGTTTAGTGTATTCGGCGTAAATCGCGACCGAGAAAGGGACAGACAGATTACAAAAATGCATATGTGTTGTGCACTTCGTTTTGAGTCACATACGCCGGTTTTTTATTATCTTTAATGTCAAATTTACTCTTTCTGCAATAAATATCCCTGAACAAATCAAACAAATTGAATCTAACCCCAAAGTAAGCAAATTATATGGTTGTGATAATTATGAGTGTACTACAACTATACTATATGTATGTACTACAACTATATACTGTGCACTACAACTATACTACTATACTAATACATAGGAATTACTTAAATAGATACTAGAATAAATTTAATAAGCACCCAGTCTTGGAAATGCAGACATCTACAATTTTGTTATATTATCAGTAGCTCAGTAGCTCAAATGGTTAGAGCATTCGTTGGCATGAGGTTCAAACCTCATCTTCGACCACAAAATTTTTTCTTTCTTTAAAATTTATAGATGTTTGTTATATTATGTTTAGGATTACTCTCTGCCTACTCTTACTACTGTAAGGGGTTATCATGAAGATATGTATGTATGTTTAGGAAATGGTGTTGTATTGTATGAATATAAAAACGAATGGTGTCCTGCATATATTTACTCATCGTTAGTTACACCAGGTGAAGTACATTCATATGCGGTTAGTGGAGAAACATACATCCAATTGATCCGGTTTTTTTATACAGCTCACGGCTGTTATGATAGTAAGCGACTTACGTAGCCTATACACAATATCGGTTACCCAGCGCACTAGGCGAAATTTATACTACGCTCCTTAAATGCAGTTAAAAGACGTACGAAAAAACATTAAAATAAAAAATTCAACAAAATCTACGTGCTATTAAGAATTTTCTGTAATTTATCATCTACTCTTTCTATATTTTCTAAGCTTTATTTAAGGAATATACAAGTAATTGGGCCTCGTTTATTGATTGTGCTAATGGCCCTTAGTATTCTGTGCCCTGACGGTCACCCAACCTCGCTTCTTTTTTTACGAAGGCAAATCTTCGAAAGTTACCAGATCAGATAGGTCTTCTACGCAATCGGCGCCGTTCTATTAACACTACGTGTGAGGCGAGCTGCTGCTCTTCTGGACCTGTTTGGAGATATCGGGTAGTTAGAGAGAGAGTGTCAGCTCGACGTCATCGTCGACATGTAGGATCAGTTCTTCCTCGTTCTCTCTTCGTCGTCTTGTGACAAACAGTTTAACAAAAGGAAACCATCGCCCTTCACGAACCCTGTTCTACTAACTATAGAATAACTTGTCATTGTTGGTAAAGCAATATTTATCATGCTCCTCCGCAAATTAACGTCTGCGATTTTATTTAGACTAAACATATAATGTTCCTCCTTGATCATTTCGGTAAAAAATCGCAATTTCTTCAATATAAAAATTTATCCGTGGCCTAAGAAGTCAAAGGCCGAAGTCACGAGGACCACTGAATATAGTCAGTGTTATGTCTACTGCAACCAGTGGTAACTAACTACCGTCATAGCGTCAAGTAGACCTTTAAAATACTCTTTCCGTCTTATTAATAAACGCGGAGTACTCCAAGGTTTAATCTGGTATTATAGTCTTTATTACAATGTGATACAGGCTATAATAACTTATCTTTACTCCCACTTTAGTTCATGTTTAATAAGACGGTTTGGGTGTACAATGTACATCTTGGCCGAATGTGTACTGCAGCTATTATAAATTATCGTCACTGAAGCGGAAAGTCAGGAATGAAGTTAAAATTTATCAACATTGGTTGATGATTAATCTGTTTTCTAGTAAAATGACCTACTTCGTTATCTATTGAGCATCTATGTCATTTTTGTGTCTGATAGTGGTCATGTGAATATCACCACTATTTATTGGATTAGCCTGGGACCTATCGTTATATGAATAAGACTAAAATGTACTTACTTTGTAATAATCTGTATTTTATTTTATTAAAAAAAAAACGACGGCACTCCGGGAGTGCCGGCAGAAGTGAAAGCTTGAATATTAAAGTTGCATTTTTGATATTTTGGAATGGTTAGGGAATAATTTTGCATGAATTGCTTTAATTATCAGTATGAAAGTACTATCATTTATGTGTTAGAATACAATATTCATTTATTGCGCTATCGTACACAAACATGACAACAGAAACATGCGCGCAAGCGCCCTGCGCCGTCTTATTCGCGCAAGCGCCTTGTGCTGTTTTACGAATTTTCGATCAGGTCGCGTGTCCTGACGCGAGTTTAGAAGTTTTTACTCATTCCAAAAAAAGTGCGCAGTGCCGCTAAAGAAGTTTTCACTTCAAAAACGTCACGTCGCGATAAATGTCGAGAAAAAGTCTTATCATACTTTTAGATCTCGCTCCAACCTTGCTCAGTATGTCTACCTTACAAAGACCTTCGTTCTAAAGTGACTTCGATTCGGTGGTAGTTTTAAATTAAGGCGGGTTTATCCTGAATCTATTGATATTTTAACGAGCATAATATAAGCGGGAAGGATAATTATGAATTCTTGAGAGTTATGTGGAAACTATTTAATAACTTAGAAATATTTACATAAAACATTAGTATACTATCATACATTAATTTCAACTTACTTTGTCTTTCTTTTACAATAACAAATTAATTACAATGATAATATTCGTATAATGGAAGGTGTATTATGAATGATATGAACAAGATGTACATTTTTTAGGTTTCCGTAGTTAAAGGCCAAAAAACGAAGCTCTTATAGATTCGATGCCAGTCTCATATCAAGGACTACTTCTGCGGTCCAAGTGAATATTTATTTATTGACTTCATAAAAAGGAGGTTATGTGTTCGAATCCTATATTTTTTCAAGTACTTAATTTCTTTATCATTTTTGAACCGACTTTTAGAATTCTTTTTCTTTTAACCTGAACTATTAAATTACTGCCAGCAATGAATAGTGAAAAAAAAATGTGATGTTTCAGAAAACGGACTCTGTCGCCGAGCACAATATTGAAACGGGAGCAGAAATGGCTGCGCATGCTGAACAACTGGGAAGCCTTCATGAGCAAAAATTATAAGAAAGTGCGCGAAAGATGTCGAAAAGGTGAGTTTGTAAAGGCAATGTATGGATGCCTTTCGGCAGATTTCAATATGTTTCAATTCATAGCTTTCTGTTATTTCGCCTGTAATGATTATGTGTTAGGTTGTTGGTATTGCAGAAAAATTTTGCGACTCGCCCGGATTGGTACCACCGCCTTACCTATTCCTGCCGCCATAGTGTCAGCGCTTGCCGTTGACGTGTTCCACCAGGAAATCCGTCTGCTTGTTTGCCTTCCAATGTCATAAAAAAGTGTTATTTTATTATGGTTAATAAGAATGTTAGTCCGGGTCCTTTCTATAGAATAGTCTATTTTGCGTCCCAACCAGCTAGTAATAGCCGTACTTGGGTTGAATGGGTTTTACTTATTACAATCAATCCTTAGTGGTGGAGTGCTGCGTAACGATTTGCCCAGGTAGATGTCTACAGCCTCCTGTCAATAAGTAAGATTGTCAGTAGGAGAGCGGGTCAACTTGCACAATAGGCCTAGCACCCTTACCACAGGCCATCTATGGTGTCTTTAGACCACGGTTGTCTTCTACCAACAGAGGAGCCTTTTACTTGTTTTTTATCTTATCACACAGAAAAATAGTTAGAGTTAGTTACAATTAACTATTGTATCTAAATCATTTTATGGCCTATTTCAATCGCTTGCAACGGGGTTTTTTTCAGGTGAACCGTTCGATCATTTGCTTCCTGTTCTATAAATAAAACTCAAAACATAAAGCGGATTAACATAGACTATCAGCTTTATTGAAATAACACTATTTTAAGATGTCACAGTACTTCTCTCGTTAATCTTTAAAGACGTAGAACTAACAGAGGCACAATGTAACCTTTGCTCCACGTTTTTCCAGGTATACCGGCATCAGTACGACCGAAAGCTTGGCTGTATCTCTGTGGCGGACAACTGCTACTCGAGAAACACCCTGATGAGTATGAGGAGTTGTTGAAAGCTCCTGGCAATCCCAAGTGCTTGGAGGACATAAGAAAAGATTTGCATCGTCAGTTCCCATATCATGAAATGTTTATACGAGAAGAAGGTTTAGGGTGAGTACTTTTTTCTATTATAGTCATGTTTTCTCCATGTTAACCATATCTAAGATGCTTTAGAAGCACCTGTGATATGTGATCGTACATACATACATGCATACATACATATCTTCACGCCAAGTCCCTTACGGGGTAGGCAGAGAGTATCGAGTGCTGGACCTCACGATCCTGACAAACCTGTCTAGCTTCCTTCACATTCATTACCCTTTTCATACAAACACGCCGGTGATATATGATCGTCATTGTCACATTCTGGCTTCGAGTAATTTAAGACTAAAACATATCATTCTTTTCTATAGTCAAGGGTAGAGAGGAAGGGGTTTTATTATTGCGAGGGCTAGGCACATGTTTATTAAATGAATTAATATTACTCGTAGCCGCAAAACCAAGTTTACATTTAAATCATAGAGTAATGTATTATTCTAGCGACTTAAGTTTCTGTTATATCTTGCTCCATATTAGATGCATTTAAGTTACTTGCATGCGTAATGTTGATTTCTGCTCAGCACAACATGTGCTGTTATATGACGTTTTAAGTATACATTTTGCTTGCGTTTTGAAAGAGATTTAGTATTTTATGTGTCAGCACTATTGCTTTGTTCTATACTATGACTTTAGTCAGGGAATGTATGAATTTGGACTCTGATACTATATAAAGTTTTATCGGTTTTGATGGTACCAGCTGCGGATATAAAATGAAATTTTAAAAAAAAACCGTAAAAATAAATAATGATATGACTATATTATTTGTATTATAGATTAATTTGTTATTGAGACGCTCTTATCCACAATCATTCCAACCGTTATTTCGGATGTAGTTGCGGTTACTATCGATATAGACTGTACATATCCGGATTACCCAATTTATCGACTTATAAACATGACTAAAACATTGATTTTACCATTTACAGTCAACAAGAGCTCTTCTGTGTCCTGAAGGCATACTCAGTGTTGAATCCGAAGGTTGGCTATTTCCAAGCGCAGGCGCCTATCGCAGCTTTCCTACTCATGCACATGCCCGCTGTTCAGGCTTTCTGGTGTCTCGTCAGTATTAGTGACAAATACCTCAGTGGATACTACAATCCAGGCTTAGAGGTAAGATTTACTATAGATAATTATTATAGAGGTAAGATAGTTTGGATACTTTATTGTGCTATCTTTCTAGTGAAGTGCTCTTCTGGATTAGTGAATAACGATGAAATTTTCTTGAAAAACCAACGTCGATCATAAAACAGCGTTAAGGCGTGTTCCGTTAAATCAAATTAGCTAAATGGTGGTCTAGCTGGATGAAATGAGAGTTCTTTGAGATCACATATTGTAATGTTGTTTAAAAATAAAAATGGTTTAAAGTTATATTCATATATATACTTAATTATTTATTGCGTTAAATGTGAAAGTTGGTCCGTCTGCTACGATTTGTTATTTGATGACATGATGTATAGTTAAAAATGCTAGTTAAAACATGGGCTATATTTTTAAATTGAAAGAGGTAATAAACAAGATTTTTATTAAGACTTGTGCATGGAGCCAGAGTGATATAGAGATGAGTTGAAACACTTAATGCTGGAATGAAATGGATTCGTGGAAACGGAAACCAATATTGTCTCATAAGACAGTGCTCATGAAATATATCTAACGTTCTTATTATAGCAGAGTCGAATAGGATATGTTAGTTAGGATGGTGTTTCAGCAAACAGGAAACAGTGTGGAATTGTCAGGATACAGGAGTGCAGGAGTGCAGGAGTGCAGCAGTGGGTATGTTGGCAGGTGCTGCAGCGCGACGGCGACATCCTGCACGCGCTGCTGCGGCGGACGGCGCCGGCCGTGCAGCGCCATCTGGCCAAGCACGGGGTCGAGCCCGTGCTCTACGCCACCGAGTGGTTCCTGTGCGCGCTCACACGCACGCTGCCCTGGGACAGCCTGCTGCGCGTCTGGGACTGCTTCCTCTGCGAGGGCGTCAAGGTGAGACAACGACATTTTTTCTATCACATTGGAAGTCAAACAAGCCGACGGATTTCTTGATGGTAAGAAATTCCCGCCGCCTAGAGATACCAAAGGTGGTAATGGTGCGTCGCCAACCAGAGGCCGGGATGTTAGGCCTCCAGTAAAAGTAAGTTTACCGGCTCTCTTACCCTCCAAACCGGAACACGTTGTGGCGACAGGAATAGGTAAGGCGGTGGTACCAATCCGAGCGAGTCGCCGCGAAACTCTACCACCTAGTCAGATGTCACGGTGTTAGTGACGGTGAACCTATGCTCGCCTTTAACGAGTTGCCTGGAACAGGAAGGTAGATGGTCTATTCTACAAAGGAGCCCGGGCCAACACGGGGAAAATGTTGCTATGTGGTTGTATTTTCGAAGTGATATTTTATGTTTTGGTTATTAAAAGTTATAACAACAGTTTATAGTTAAGCCTTGTGTCCTCCGCGCCAGGTGCTGTTCAAGGCGGCGCTGGTGATCCTGGCTGGCACTTTGGGCTCGGCGGCGGCGCGGCGGCGGGCCGGCGGACTGTGCGAGACGCTGGAGCTGCTGCGGCATCCGCCCGCTCGCGTGCTGCAGGAGGACTACCTCGTGTACCACATGCCGCGCCTCGGCCTCACCGAGGACGACTTCGAGTTCGAGCACCAGCGCCAGACCGCCCGCCGCAGGGCGCTCGCCGCGCGCAGGTACACGCTCGCACACACGCACACGCATGCGTACACACGCACGCACGCATACCTATGTGACGTCAGGCAAAACTCGCTTATAAGAACCGGACTGGGCCATGACTGTCATTATTGCAGCAAGAATAAATAGGGCGATGAATCCCTTCCTGTTGAATTGCTGCCAAGTATTCTACCACTAGTGATCTTGTTGGTCAATTGGACCCATGTACTCGCCACTTAGCTGCCTGACAGAGATGCAGATAATCTATTCCACTCAGGCCACCAGAACAAATACAGGGATAATTCTTTACTTATGTACGCGTTAGCTGTATTTTTTACTGTATTTGTACAATAGTACTTTTGTTTAAGATACTTTTAAGCTTATTTACACAATGTGTAATTTATAATGTGATTTGTTAATAATAGAAATATTTATTATGTTACAGTGGCAGCTGATTCAGCGAGTGTTCCTACAGACGTTATTCCAAGAATAATGCCCGGGACATATTCCACACCCTGTGAACGGTGGACACCATATGAGTGATATGTTTGTGATTGGATCGAACGAACCGTATCGAATGTTCAAATGTCGTTTGACACTGCCATTGGTAACAGTTGATAGTTTGTACACTTGTCGTCGACCCTTGGTGGAACTTTGTTATAATATATTTTACACTTGTACTTTTCATTGTAAGTTTATAACATATAGGAACTTTATGATGTGTCACATGAAGCGCTTTTTCATAATTTTTCTGCACTTTATTTTTTTTTATTTTTTGTGTGACAAACTTAACAAAAATAAATATGTAAATTATCGTTCGAATTTTTGGTTATAGGTTACTGACTTTATACATTTTTCATTTATGTGTAACATTTGCATTTCAATGTTATACTGTACTAGCAGCCCGCCCCAGCTTTGAACGACCGGACAAACTTCTATGTTACTAGACATATAAACCTTCCTCTTGAATTAATATACGATGCGATAACGCCCCCTTGTGGGAGTTGGAAGCCTAGAGGGGCGGTAAGGAAACTAAAAAAAAATGTTTTTTAAACTCCAGGTTAAAAAACAGGTAGGTATTATTGAGGTTTTTGACGAGAAAAAAAGCGGAGTGGAGGTAGTACGAAATAACTGATTTTCAAAGTGGGTAAAAAACAAAACTAATCGTATGATTTGTTGCTAACTAATTCTTAACTATTTTTGGTAAATTTTTAACACATAAATTGCACTTTGGTTTCTACTTTTTGAAAAAGCAAGCCTTCAAGTTGTTATCGATCTCTCAGGTTGAATAAAAAGTTCTAATAAGTTATATTTTGGAAAAGTACAAGCTTAAAGTGTATATACAATTGATAGTGCACAACTTCTGACGTATTATGATTGAAACTTTATCAGTATAATGGACAGCATGTGTTTTTGTCTGCGTGTTTACTTCTGTACGCACATAAAAAGTAATAACATACCTTTTTTAAAATAAGTATAAAAAAGTTTTTTTAGCTTATTTATCAAAAGATTCTTATACTGCAATTGAGTTGTCTTTTTTTGGAATATAATAAAAAATATTTTGGAAAATTTAAATATTTTAGTGCTCGTAAAAAAATAATGTTTTTTACAGTTATTCAGGCTTTTTTTTATTTGGATTGATTTATTCACTATTGTTATTGTTGTTTCACTATTGTTGTATTAATCATTGTTACAGAGTAATTTCCTCTAATCAAAGATTACTTGTGTCGATACAAGAAAGCCTTCTTCGCAAAAACTCATTAAATATAAACACTTAATGTGAGCTCATTATAACACTGAATGGTTGTTTCTTTCCATTTATTGTTTTTTTATATTTTTTTTCTGGTCGCTGCTTGTAACTAAATTTTGTTTTTTTTTGTCAATGATCAAATATAATGCAAACATTTCTTAATATATATCTTGATGTTTACATAATATTTTCATATAAATATTATACTAAACATTAAAATCCTGTATATGATATCGATTATATATTTATTTTCATATTTTTTTCTCTGTTTTGACATGCCTCAAATAGTTTTGCCGATGTCTTTATTATATCTCATTTCAATCTACTTATTTTATACTTTTAGATTTTCATTTATTCATCTTATTAAAAACGTGTTATTTGTAAACGCATTCCTATTTATAAAATTTATACAAGCACGCAAAACAATATAAAAGGTGTAGAATAATAATAAATATAATTCTTTCGGTTTTAAAAAATGCAAATATAATAAAAAAGAACGTTGGATAAATAGATAACCACACAATGTGTAAAATAAAATAAGTAATACACAGTAAAGATACTTGACGTAATATCCTTACACAGAAATTTTGTTTTTGTAGATGTAAAAAATTAATTAAAAGGCTCAGATTATATGTCAAGCAGTTGACCAAATTCATAGACATTCAAAAGAGGAGTTGCTTGTAAATTATAGACTTCACAAAAAGTCTAAAATGCCTCTTAAATTATCCTTCGAAACCTGATGCTAAGAATTCCGTTAAATGGTTTAATTTATAGGTGGCAAAATCTAAAGGTTACTGAACATTGCTGGCGAAAACAGACACGTTTAAAAAATGTTCAACACTGACGCTGTATTAATTTTAAAATTCATATTAATAATTTTTCACATTCCAAAAAAAGTCCAGTAAATCAATCTTTGTGCAAAATTTTCTTCAACACGATGTGCAAATTGTAAATTGTAAATAATATTATATTTGATCTGTAAATAATGTATTTTGGTGCGTGATCTTCTAATAATGTAAAATAAGAGTAATTTAAGAATGTTATATTTAAATAAAATTTGTAAAAATTAAAAAACAAAACATCTCGAACGTACCCAGTCTTAGTTTTTAAGGTATTTAAGTCATGGTATACTTTTACTAACAATTTGAAGAAAGATTTGTTGATGTTAGAAAATGTTATAATACACATTTTGTACCATAAAAAAAATTAGTTACAATACTAAATAAGCAAGCAACATGAAGTATTCGTTATTTTGTGGATCGCAACTTTAGTTTTGTTTACTTTTTGGATTTGTCTAAAGACAACAAAATTAAATCATATTTAAAAACTAAAAAAACAATAATAATGTAAAGTACAAGTAGATTTAAAAAATGAGTAAAATACGATTCTTTTGATTTATATGTTTTTTTTTTAAATCTTGATTACCATATTATCTATTGATAATATTTTTAATAATATATTTTTGCCTTATTTATAAATATAAGATTTAGGTATATATTTTGTTGTAAGTGCTTTTTGTATAAAGTTATGAAAACCATAATGACAAGAATTTTATTTAGAAATAATGACAGAATATAAAAAAGTAATTTAATTTTTTTTTGTAGATAATAGATATAGTTTTTGGATGTTTTTACTAAATCAGTAATTATTTAGTAAAACATTTTATAATTGATTCATAATTAAATCTTTTTTTTTTGCAATTTTCATCTTGCGATTTTAAGAGTTATAATTAGACTAAGCAAAGATTTTAACATTTAGTTTTACTCTCGAAATATCGAATTTTGTTATTTTCTATCCGTTTCTATGGCGAATTTAAACTTAGAAGTCTCAAACAAAGGGAAAGAAAACCTATTCCACTCCATTGGATTTCGACAACATAATCTGAAATCCAAATGGCGGTTGAACCCTTTTTTTTCTTTAATTTATATGACTTTGACTTCTAGTTTGTTCGCTAAACGGTTTGGGTATTTACTGAGTATTATTAATTATAAAGTGTATTTTTTTTTGTTGCTAATGCGTAATATGTATACTAAGTCTGTGTAGATATCATCTGTGCACCATAATACATGAAATCTAATGCCACAAGTTTTAAAAAATGGATCTGTATAACCCCTTAACCAGTTTAGCATTAGCTACAAAATCACAACTATTTCTTTATCAGTCAAGGATAAAATATATAGTCGAAAATGTAAATATATTTTACTTGATTTTTGTTTTTATATTCGTTAATAAATAAGTGACCTATTAGCTTCTCATGCTTTTTACTATGTACGACACAAACTTATAAAAAATATAATTTATGGACATACATATTCGTTCTGCTTATTTTACTTTTTTAAAGTGAAACTTTTATTGCATCGCGATCGTCTCAAACTTTTTAGTCTGTGTGTCGCACGTCGCGTGACGGTGACGTCAGAGCAGCCGAGGCCAATATGGCGGCGTCTATAGTTATAGATTAAGGTTCACTTTTACCGTGGTTTCATAAAACCACACAATCCTTTTTTTTAATATAAATACATATCACTTTGTATTGAAAATTGTTTTCAATATAAGCAATATGCAAAGGCTATGTTTAGGTATGCAATATTAAGGTGCATAATTTTTTAATGTGTTTTGAAGTATTGTAGTTTATTTTCCTACTTGGTCTGAAATAGAAAAGAGTCGTCCTTTTTATCAAGACTTTGTTTATACTAGTCGCTTCACTCTATATTCTATATTGAGAATATAATGAAATAAGCATAATATAGATTACGGTCAATTTAATAAGCTATCTACAGTTAGAGAAAGGCTTTATTCTGGTTGAAAAAATAACAGCGGCTGCCCGATAACTGATTTGTAGTAGCCATATCTATCTAAGTATATAAAAGAAAGTCGATTTAGTTACACTATTTATAACCCAAGAACGGCTAAACCGATTTGGCTAAAAATTTATTGGGAGGTTGTTTAAATAATTATGGGAGGAAGTCAAGCTTGCGGACAAAATAATTTAAGGTTTTTGCAAAAGCTTTTGTATTTTTTTTGTATATTGTTATTGTTGAATAAATGAAAAAAAAAAGGAAGCTTAAAATCAGGCGACGGCATATGATAATTCTTATCTTATTTGACTATTAGAAAACTAGAATAAACATTTTAATTTTTTCGTTACAAATATAAGGGGTGAAACGAAGTTCGCCGGAACAGCTAGTCTCTTACATTAGATAACTTATTGAAATTAACCATTAGGGGATGGTTAGGGGTCTTGCATCGAATACTTCACAAAGTTAGGAGGAAGGGGTCTACTAAATGTAAACCCGCTAAATTTAGTAGATGTTAGTAATAATCTGTGACAGTAGTCGCAATAAATGTTATTTATTGAAAAAAAAAACACAAAAAAATCATAGGGATAAAGAAAATGGATTCTTCTGTAACGTGTTTGATGGATGGCCCCTCAGTAAAAATATAATTATTGTCTTCGTTAGTATTGTCATTTGTTTAGTTTTCCACAAGAGCTGTAATTTGTATTAAAAGTTATAATTTATTGTTTAGAAGTTCTATTGTATTTTGAGTGATGTGTGTTTTGTTTTACATTATTTTATTTAATGTTATTCATAATTAAGTTTTTGTCACAAGAGGCTACAATTTAAATAAAACAAATGTAATGTCGTAATAAGTTGTGTAAAAACTAAAAAAAAGCATCTGAATAGGCGAGGTGTATGACACTCTTTTTTTTAATTTTGACAGGTTTTTCATAGCGTACATCGCGTTTAATCTGATTGTTGCTCTTCAATTTTATTTATTTTAATATTAGCTGTCTTTAAAAGCGTATTTTTATCACATTTTTAATTCAAATGGGCATAATTTATTTACACAGAATGATTTTTTTATTTATATATATTTTTATTTATGACGCGCACACAACAGCCAATCATAATCTTAAATCATAAAGCAACAGCCAATAGCAAACGTCATATACGTTTGCTATTGGGTGTTGCTTTATGATTGGCTGAAATATTGTAATGGCGTTCTATACTGGCGTACTATATTAATATAATAATCGCGTCGGACGAGTTTACCCTTCGATTATAAAACTCGAAACAGGTAAAGAAAACCATCGCTTTGCAATAATCACCCACGTTTAGCGACTTGTAGAAAGTTATAATATATACCTTTGTCTATGTAGTATATATATGATGATTATGATTATATTATAATCTTAATTCAATCGAATTATAAACGAAGAGACTTATTACTTTCTCTAATGTTTGTTTTTTTTTTTAAATTGGAGCTTCTCCTGACGATGATTTCGCTGAAAAATTTATTTAATGGTGCGAACATATTTTGTGAATGTATACAGATGGCTAAAGGATGTTCCAATCCGGTCGCTTCGATTTCGTTCTTGACTCCATCCAATCTGGAACACTGAGTTATATCACTATGGCTAGCTTTATTTAAGGACTACAGGTTTTTTGTTTGATAATTAATTTAGTTTATTTTAGACCCACATTTTTAAGAAGTGCTTGTATACTTATAGTAGCTTATGATATCGCACGTTCACTCATGCGATGTATGTTTTTTTTATTACTTATCACAGAAAAAATAAAACGAACGTGCGTTTGTCTATCCGTCACCCAATAGTCACATGTGAACGAGCGGTTGATCGTTTTTTTTATGTTTTGACACATGTTTGTTTTATTTAATTTTATTTAACGATCCATCAATAGTTTTCACAAACGCGAGTATAGTCTGTGCGTATCAATCTATTGTATACAGTTATCAAAATAATAATTTAGATAGATTAAGTATCTAGTAAAATTTCTTCAACGATCAGGCCGTAAATACGAGAAGAAAAATGTATTTAGCGTTTTTATAAAACAAAGTTCAGCTTGGAATCAAAAAATATTTTTAGGAAAATGTGTTCTGCATTCAGTGATAAGTGTTGCGATAGTAAATCTCGAGCACAGAATAAGCACTATTTTGTTGTCTGCAATTGAATAATGTGAAACATTGAAACAATATATAGATTGATTCGTTGGACTCTCCTCGCACTCATAAGACTGTTAGATTGATTTGAAATGAATGAGACATGTATTCCATAATAACCACATTCCGTATTTTCAGACTGTTTTATACCACTGTTTCCAAGAGTCAAAAATGTTTAGTATTTTTATACTGTGGTAAAATGTTCGCAATATGTGTTGTAAATAAATAGTCATATCTGATTCTTGTTATTTAATATTTCTATTAAATAGGCATCCTAGTAATTACATGAATATCAAATGCTTTTTTTAATATGGCCTACTCTATGAAAATTTAGAACGCTGAAACAAAAAGTAAATATGTAGAGGTGAAATTCGGGTACACTGCAAAATTTTGACAAACAGCACAGATTTCCAAAAAAAAAAGATTGCGGCTTCTGTAAAAGCTCTACTACAAACAAGTAGTATCTTCATGCCTATATCCTAGAAGAGGTAGGCAGACGCACAACTAGAGGACCCACGACTAGCCGAAGACACTAGCCACATTATGATAGGTATATCGCCAACGAGGCACATAACCAATCCCTGGCAACGTTATCCTTATTAGATATTTGATCCTATTCGATTGGTTGCTTTACTCAGGGGGTTGATGCCCCCTTTTTTTTGGGGGTATTTTTTTTATTGAGTAAATCACGGCAATCAGTAGTAGGTTTGTAGTAGGTTGTCTAAATTTAAGAAACTTTTGTTTATAAAGTTTTTTCTTAAAGGTTTCTATATCCACATAACATAAATTATCTTATTTGTATTTTAAAAGCTTTTTTTATTTTGTGATAAAATACCTGCTTTTTCTGGGCATTACGTACAATACAAATATTGGTTGGGAATCGGACGGCCCTCGCGAAAGATGACGGAAATAGGCCCTTCGACCAACGTCAACGAGGAGATCAAAAGTGCAGTGTAAGAATAAAAATAAAAAAACATTGCTTAAAAGCATCGAAACAACCATTTTATTTCGTTTTATGTCCCTATATAATATCAAACACTATTTATAAATGTACATAAATAATTATAAAAATGCTTCGTCTATGGCTTAGTTATACTTCAATGGTATACAACAAAAGTTTCGTTTAAAGCGTTAAAAATATTGCTTATGTAGTAAACTTCTTAATTTTACTACTTTACATTGCTCAAAATAAAGTATGAAACTTAAAAAAACTGTCGACATGAATTTATAGATTTATCTTTGAAGTCGGGATTAAAGCCGTGGTGTCTCAGTTGGTAAATCGGCAGCATATGTGTCGAAGGAATCAGGTTGAATATCATAAGGAATATTTTTAATTTTTTTAAAAAATGTGAATGTCTAGCAGATTTTACAGTTTATTAGACAAGTACCATCTATAAAATATGAACGATTTTTTTTATTTTTTTATAATTTCTGCATTGTAATAAAAAATCTAAACAAACAAGTTATTTCGTATAGACCATACAATAGTGCTTGTGACTCTTCTATACAGCATATTTTTTAGGACGAGGACATGTTGTAGGAGTACTCAGTAATCGTTCTGAGTCAAATATCTATAAAATACATGACCTTAATTATCCCGTAAAATACTGGGATCATATCCATCAGGCACGATTAATAGTAGGCAGATTGTACCATGGTCGCGTACGGTGAAGGTTCCACCGTTGATTTTCACTTATAGTTCCGAAAAGAACTACCCTCCGCACGAATCTTTCCGCTTTGTATTTTCCCCGCCGGGCGCCAAGCCGTCTCGGCTACGTGCAAGGGTGACCATAAGTTGCGAGACTTTATATAAAATTTTGATTACAATTTTCTCTGCGATTTTCTGTATTTTTTAAATGCTTTGATGTTACATTTAAGCGTGAATTTTAGCGGGTTCGATTCCGTCCCTCATTTCAAAAATCATGCTGCATAATTTTCAAAACTACCAAAGTATCGGAACGCGGCCGATGTATGGCTTACGGTTGTTAGAAAACTTTCAGACAAATTTGAAATTCCAGTATTTTTTCAAGATATCTGAGTATCGTTGACACCCGTAATACAAGCATATAATTTGCTTACTTTGGGGTTAGATACAATATGTGTAATTGTCTAAGGATTTTATTATTATTGATCTAAATGGCATTACGAGAAAACGATCCACGGTCAACTTTTTAAAGGGTAAAAGTCCAAATTAAGTCGCTTTAATTATATTTAGATAAGTAGAAGTAGCTTTTATTTGTTTTTTAATGACTAATGTGTGGCTCACCTCTTCGTTTTTACAACTTCACCGGACTATAGAAGCAGCGATTTACGTATGATGGAATAAAAGTTTGCGGAAGCCAAATAATTCTAAACATTTGTTAGCTCACATTACTACAAATGTTGTATAGAAGCAAAAGTAATAAAAGTTTTATATCTGTTGCAAGAAAGTAAAAAATGACTATTACACTTTGATTATTAATATAGTAGTCGCCTCTGTGGTCTAGCGGTCCGGGTGTTGGACTTGACTGCATGAGGTCCTGGGTTCGAATCCCGGGTCGGCCAACATAAAGAAAATTGGATTTTTCCAATTTTCTAATTAAAAAAAAAGTTGGTCGGAATTGGAAATGTGCCCGGTTGGCGATAGGAGCCACCTATCACATTGTGGGACTTAGTGTCTTCGGCTAGTCGTGGGTGCCTTGGTTGTACCTCTGCCTACCTCTTCGGGGATATAGGCGTGAAGATACTTTTAATATAGTAGTTATTGATTATCTTGAATTAAAAATTTACTTGTATTAAAGTATTTGTTAGAATAACAGGTCATAGGAAATATTGGATAGCTTTTTAAAAACATGGCATTAGTTGAAAGTTTATAGAATGACAGTTTATAGGTAATATTTGATAGGTAATTGCAAATATAATTGCAACATTTAACATTTATAGAAAGATAGGTTATAGGAAAACTTTGTTTTGTGAAGGACTTGAAATATCGGCATTTTTAGGAACCAGTAGTAAGTGCTTTGCTGAGATGCCGGTACCAGAGGTGTTACCTGTACTGTTAATACCGGTACCAGACTTCTTGCTAGTATTATTGATTAATTTTTTTTATCGGTACTACATATCTCCTTCTTCAGTCGAAGACATGTGTGTTCTTACTTGACCGACTTTAATATTACAGGTCAATTTTAGTTAGCAATATCGCAATCTCATTTAACGGATACCTTGATTAGGTAGAGGAATTTATTATTAGTACAGATACTTAGGTATCGGTATAATGAGTACAGGTACCCTTTTTGGGATCGCTATATAGGTATCGAAATGTCAAGAACCGCTAAGTACAGGTACAGAAACTATCCTTTAGGTAACGGTTCCTGGCATCGAATATGCAATTGCAAATATTTAATAAAAAAAAAGTAAAAGTATCTTAACGGCCATATCCCGAAGAGGTAGGCAGAGGCATAACCAGAGCACCCACGACTAGCCGAAGACACTAAGTCCCACAATGTGATAGGTGACAAGCCTACTGGGCACATTTCCAATCCCGGGCAACATTTTTTTTATTAGAAAATTGGATAACCCAATTTTTTTTTGTTGCCCGGCCCGGGATTTGAACCCGGGACCTCATGCAGTCAAGTCCAACACCTGAATCGCTAGACCACAGAGGCAAATATTTATTATTTTGCAATATTCAAAAGTTTATAGAAATAGTGATTAAAGGAAATATTTGTACAATGCAAATATTCATAAATGCATTTAAATACAAGATGTGTCTGAAGTATTGTCGAGCACAGAGTAAAAAAAAAAACTACAGAAGCAATATTTTCTCTTACCCATAACAAAATTAAACCTAGCTGCGTATTTACAGGATATGTATTAAAATGACTAAACCGCTACCAATAAGCACACCTCATTGTAAAGTCTTTAAATATTTCGCTTTTCTTGTTAAAATGTTTCTAACATCCGTTAATACTTCTTGCAGGCCGCTTTTTAACTTCTGTGGGACAGAGCACGTGTAGTCTATGTCTAACTTGTCTAATTCCTCTTGCAGAGTCGACTTGTAGTCGTAATCCGGCCACTTTTCAAATATATCCTCTAAATAGACGATTAGGTCTTGCACTGCGTCGTTTAGTTTGTTCATCAGCTCGGAAATTTCTATTTGATCTGGTGATTGATTCGCTTTCTTTTTAGATTTTTTTGTAGTGACTGGATTCGTTACTTCTCTGCACACTCCGAGGATGTAGCTGATGACACCAATAAACTGTAAAAGATTTTTTTTTATGATATTAGAAGGAAAACAAGCAGACGGATTTCCTGATGGAAAGAAATTCACGCCGCCTAAAGACACCAAAGGTGGTAATGGTGCGATGCCAAACTGAGGATGGGATGTTAGGTCTCGAGTTAAAGTAAGTTTACCGGCTACCTTACCCTCCAAACCGGAGCACGTCATGACGTTATGGCGGCAGGAATAAGTAAGGCGGTGGTACAAATCCGGGTAAGTTGCTGCGAAACTCTACCAACTAGTCAGATGTTACGGTGTTAGTGACGGTAAGCCTATAATCGCCTTTGACGAGCTGCCTGGCAGGAAGGTAGATGGTTTAATTTCATACATAATTGTAGTAGAAAACAAACAAACGACTCTTCTGATGTGCTAACTTTCGCTAACTTACTTTAGGTCACGATTGCAAACCTTATCCCCCTGTAAGGAAAGTCACAGAATTAAAAAGCTTTATTGGCTTGGGCCATACAAATGATTTTCTCCGTGTTGGTCCGGGGTCTGCTAACCATCTTCCTGTCTACCAGGCAGCTCGTAAGACACGAGAACTGGTTAAAATATAGGTCAGTACTAAGAAAACCAGTGCCGGTAGCTTGCAGCTACTTGTCTGGGTAGGGATCTTTTGCCTTTCTCCAGCCGCCATAATGTTTCGACTATGTTCCAATCCGGTGGGTAGGGTAGTCGGTAAACTTGCACATTAATCCTAACATTTCGGTTGCCGGACAGCGACGCTCCTGTAACATCTATGGTGTCTATAGGCCATGGTTGGTTGTCTCTTACTATGAGGAGACACATGCGCTTGTTTGCTGACCTATCACATATAAAAATACTTATGTACATAAAATATTTATATGCTACCGCTGGATAGGAACTGCTTTATGATTAATTAAAAACTAAATAACGATTTTAAACAGCTGTCAAATTTTACATTTTGAATTTAAAACACATTTAAATATTTGTTTGTATAGACTTATAGGCGACAGACCATTATCAGAAGATTAGTCGGTTTATATTTTCCTAATTAAAAAAAAAAACCTAAATATTGAAAAAACACTGTGTCACCTCAAGGAAGTTAGAAAAGCCCTCGAAGGAGTCCCGTAAGGTCCAGGACGAGGCGCTGACCAGCCGCGCGAGTGCAGGTCGAGCGTCGAGCAGGCCGGCGACCAGCTCGTTGGACAGCCGGCGCGCCACTGTCGCGGAGTCGGCCGTCTGCCCCGCCCCTACGGCCTGCGCCAGCCGGAACACCAGCGTGTACAGTTGCCCGTACGGAATTTCAGACTTTACTAAACCTGGGAACCAATAATGCAATCATTTCATTCACACCAGTTGTACCTTCTACTCCCGAATGCCAACCTCAAATGCAATAAAGCCACCATCCTTTAATCTAACGTGTTCAAGAGTATTTTTAAACCAAAAAAAACCTTGTCGCCTCTGAGGTCTAGGTCGCCTCTGCGGTCTAGCGGTTCAGGTGTTGGACTTGACTGCATGAGGTCCCGGGTTCGAATCCCGGGTCGGGCAACAAAAAGAAAATTTGGTTTTTCCAACTTTTTAATAAAAAAATGTTGCTCGGGATTAAATAAGTGCCCAGTTGGCGATAGGCTTACCACCTATCACATTGTATGACTTAGTGTCTTCGGCTAGTCGTGGGTGCCCTGGTTGTGCCTCTGCCTACCTTTTCGGGGATATGGGCGTGAAGATACTATACTATACTAAAAAAACATTATGATACTCAAATGCGCATCTACATAGAGATTTGATACAGAATGGAGATGTTTAATCATGGTATAAGTTATCTACCATATCACAATCTGACGGGCAAATCTTTCCTTGGGTCCATTACTTTAAAATTTATTGGGATATGAAAACGAAACATATATATATAACATATATAAACACTCGCCATTGTCGTATAGGCTTGCACACTCTGCCTAAGATACGATCAATAAGGTAGTAGCGACTATTACCAATAACATCTATGGTGTCTATAGGCGATTCTATTCT
>NJDC01005299.1:343093-355889 GCA_002245475.1 Calephelis virginiensis
TTATAATTTTTGTACAAAATTAATATTGTAACAAATTCTCCAGGGAAAAGGGACTGTTACTCCTTAATACAGATTACTTTGTAGTCTAGTGAGGAGCACAGTACTTCAACCACTAATGTAAACTGTACATTTTTATAAATAAATAAATTATTATTATTATTATTATTATATTATAATGTACTGTACTGTAATTTCTATTAACTGAGAAACTATAATACAAATACACCTACAAGTCGGGTTGATGGTAGTGTTAAATGAAACAAAAAGACAATAAATATAAAAATGTAACAGTAAACATGCTCTGAAATGCATCAAATTTAATTCATATCACTAAAATAATATTTGAAACTCTTTAAAAAGCGTATTAAACGATACTAATTTGTAAAAAAAAAAAAAAAAAATTCTGTTTCTTTTCAATAAACATAAAAATTTTAGCCCTGAATTAGACAGGTTTTATTTCACAAAATTTACATATATTCTTTTTTACTAAAACTATGAAAAACTGTTTACAGAAAAGTAGCAGATGAGCAGGCTTATTTTTACATCTAGATCAACTTTTGGAGGAAGATTTTAAAACAAAATTTATTGTACCTATTAAACTTTGTTTAAACACATTGATATTTTAAAATGTTTAAACATTAGTATTCTCATTATTTATGGTGAGTGAAAGGTGCACAGGATATTGTGACGAATTTTGGAATACTTACATTATCAGGTTCACTATTTTCATCAAAACCCAAACAAGTCAAAAAATCTCTACAGTGTTCTTCTCTCTCATTTTGTGGTATCATTGCAATGTATGGCTTTAAATCTGGCACTGCACATGGTTTGCTCGCAAACACTCTTAAATACTGAACACAAAGAGCAACACTACTACCAAGAAGTGCAGTGGGATCTCCTTCCACTGACAACCGTTTCCACAGTTCTAACCTGGCTAAATAAGGCCCACGTAGAGTCCTTTTAGAAGACATACTTTCAACTAATTGACAAATGAACTCATGGCATTTTTCAGCAGTGTTATCAACCATGTCTTCATTGTTTTCTCTATCTTTCATGAGTTCAAAAACAGAATCAAAATAAGGTAAATAGTAATCCCAACGATCTTGATTATCCCATAGCAATTCCTTACAAAGTAAATTCATTCGTCTCCATTGTCCTAATTTTTTTAAATATGGCAAACTAGCCTGAGCTGTGGATCCTGGAACAAGTTGCACATAAAGTGGACTCTCAATAAATTTAAGAATATCCTCCCATTTTTCTTGCAATTCTAATATCATTATATATAAACAGGCTTCTTGCTCTGCCTCCATTTTGTTTTCCGATATAAAGTTGTCTACCATTCGTTGTGCTAAAGTTAGGAGAATACCTCTTTTTGTTGGATCTTCAGCAGATTTTGCCTAAAAAAATTACAATTTAAAATTAGCGTCAGGCATTCGACTACTTATTACTTATTTGTAGATAAGCACTTCATTATAATTATTGCACCTTATTTTGTGTATTGTACTGTGAACTACACAGCTTAATTAGTAAAATATTTTTCACCCCCAACATAAATTAGGGGTGTTAGAATTTTAATCTATCTTTGATCTATCTGTCTGTTTTAATTTTTTAACAGATTAATCGTTTTCAATACAGATTTTTTTGTTTGAAAGCAGACATGATTTTTGCACACACCTACACAACCTAAAACAACAACTACTTAGAACATACATATTGTTTTATATTGTTGGTTGTCTGTAAGACATTGTGGTTTTTGTGATAAGTCCGTTGGTTGTACTCTAACATTAATTTTAAGATTTACAATAAAGAATATTTATATCTGTATACAACCTATTTAAAGTTAACTCCCAACAAGCAGTTCTAACAAGCTTATACAAAAGTTTAATTTAAATTGAAGTCATGTAGAACTTACCTGCAAAACTATACTCATCACAGCCCAAAAATAGTATGGATTTTTAGGAGCAAATTTATACAAAGCCATGGCAGCTCTTTGTTGTGCTCGATGATCTCCAATTCGAACATAGGACATGAATAAATGTGAATGTAGTTCTTCACTCGTTGGTTCAGCTTTTACTGCAGCCTCATATAAAGCACATACTTTATGTACTAAAACATAATAAATTATAATTAAATAAATATTTCCTGGATAAATTACACAAATTAATTTAACCCCAAAGTTATCAAACTATTTGCCATTATGGGTGCCAGTCAAACATACTGGTACATAAATATACACAAATAGATACTGAAATAAATTTTAAAAAACTTAAAAATACAAATGGATTGAAAGAAGAGATGTTAAATTGTTGCCTAGAAAAGACAGACCAATATTATTTTTTAAACTAACATAAATGTTTGATGTCATCATCGGTTATAAGAGCTGAAAGAATCTTTACAATGAAAAAAAATTATGTTAATTAGGAAATATCTGATTAAATAGCAGAAAACAGCTGATATCTGACTAAGCAAATGAAAGAAATTCTAAAACCTATTATTAATTTCAGAAATTATTTTATTTTTGTAATGTTATATTAAACTTAAGGATTAATTTGAAAAATAAATAATAGACACCTAAAAATCAGTATGATTTTCGCTATTTAGGAGAAATATGGGTGCAGATATTAAGTACATGCATAATATAACTATTTCTTACTATTAATAAGTATTCTTCATTACTTATACGATTTTAATGCATACAAGTTAATAAAAAAACATAGTACAATTTTAATAAATAAACAACAATCAAAATTTATTTCTTTTCACAATGCATATTATTTATTTTGAAAAGAAAGAAAAAGAAAAGAAAAAATATTTATTTGCGGAATATGAGGGTTACAAAGATGTTACAAAATTATTTAAGCGTTCCTACATAAACTTTATATTGCAACATGAACTTATATTGAAACTTGTATTCATATACATGAACTTTATATTGCAACCTCTACAAGACTTTTTTTATATTAGTAACAACTAGTTCTTATATAAAACAGCTTCATGTTTATGTAATTGTATGGCTTGCTGTATGCTAATCAATAGTTCTTGACACTTTTCTAACAATGTATAGTTAAAGGTGATAACCATATTTCAAATCAGAGTTCATATACTTAATATTCAAGCTATACGTATCATAATAATGAGAAAGCGATAAGCGCTGTATTAATTTAAATTTCATTCCTCTTAATGGGTACTTTAAGAGCTCAATATAAGATTTTTTTTAGAATACTTACATTGCTGAGACTCCCTATAAGTTATAGTCATTGCCTGCAATGTAGTATCATCACTAGGTTTTTCTTCCGCTAAAGCATCTAGCACAGAATGAGCCTCGGCTGTCTTTCCTAACCTAAACAATGCAAGAGCTTTCAAAGCTCGGGCAGCTTGCAATGAAGGACTCTTCTTCAGAACCTTCTCAGCCTCTTGCAAACCCTTCTTATTGTTCCCATTATCGAGCCAATCTGAAGCCAAAGAATGAAATTACCGCGATTGAAGACGAAGAATTACCTAAGAAAAGTTTCAAATGTAGTTTACCGTAAATCGGACGTAGCCTACGCTCCACAATACCACCGTCATGCATGCGCTGAGGCCGCACCGCCATTTTTCATTTACAAAAGTATTTTTAGGTATAAAAATACTTTTGTAAGTTCTTTTTGCAATTTTAGCAGTGTTTCAGCAGCACGTTTGTTTTGAGATTGTCTATGGTCACGGATTGATAATTTGACAGTGACAGGACTGACAGGCAACAATATCTATAACAGTGTTGCCGTTATTAAATGTAACTAAATAATTTTTGTCTATGAGTACATTGTCTTTAGAAAAGGCATTGATTTAACGAGGCAGTTGTAATTAGTAGTTTTGGAAAGTTAAAAATTATAAATGACACGTTTAGTAACTATTTCAGCAGGTAAAACTAAAATAAAGTATACAAAACTAAGTAAGTAAGTATCTTCACGCCCATATCCCCGAAGAGGTAGGCAGAGGTACAACCAAGGCACCCACGATTAGCCGAAGATACTAAGTCCCACAATGTGATAGGTGGCAAGCCTATCACCAACCGGGCACAATTCCATATAATATAATATAATATAATACAAAATTAAATAATAAAAAATAATGAAATGGATCAGTTAATACAAAATTGAGCAGAAAAATAATTAAATAGCCAGTAAAAATTATCAAACGAGTGGCTACGTATGGATAGTAATAAATCGGAATTTATCAATAAGAAATCTCATTATAAGCAATTCTATAAACAATAAGGTAGTAAAATAAAACAAAAAACAGTACTTAAATAGTAACGAAAAATTAAATTACTTTTGCTTTGACTGAAGGAATTAAATAAAACAAATTGCATAGGTATTTAAGAATAATAAAAGAAATTCTCATTTGTAATTCGAAACATACTCGAGTCATTTAAATGACATAAAATTTCCTAATAAAATTTCCAAAAGCAAAAATAAAAACGATTTACATGAAGAAACAAGTAAAAGTTTGACTAAAGTGACAGAATGGTTGAATGAAAATAATCTAAAAATAAATCTTACGAAGACAAAATTAGTTGAATTTCAAACACATTATAGAGATACTAAAAAATTAGATGTGATTTTAAATAATACTACTATTGAAAATGTAGATTCTACTAAATTCCTACGAATAAAACTCGATAAATATTGTAACTGGAAATCGCATATTGATTTACTTTGCAATAAAATCGATAGGTTTGTATATGTATTGAGAAGAATTAGAGAAGTGTCAGGATTAGAGGCATCTCTGTTAGCTTATCATGGGTATGTTTCTTCCGTTTTGCAGTATGGTATTCCTATTTGGGGGAATTCTGTAGAATTAACTAGACTCTTTAGAGTTCAGAAGAAGTGTATACGTGCTATATGTAATGTCAATCAATTACATTCATGCAAGCCACTTTTCAAGTCACTTAAAATATTGCCTTTACCTTGCTTATATATATTGGCTATATGTGTATTTGTAAAAAAAAACATCATTAGTTGTTTCATACAAATGCTGATGTCCTAGGTTTGTCTCATTTTAGAAATAGTGAGAAACTACATGTGCCTAACCAAAAACTCAACATTTACAAAAATAACGTGTATTGCATGTCCATTCGTATATACAACCAAATTCCTGATAATCTTAAATCACTTCCATTAAACAGATTTCGAAAAAAGTTATTTAACTTACTTTAAGAGAAAAATTATTATAATGTCAAAGATTTTCTTGCAGATAAAAATAAATAATACAGTATTTCTAATATAATTAATTTAATTGCAGAATGTTGAGTGCGCAGGAGTTTGTTTCGCCGTTTCTTCTCCTGTCTGGCTAGGTTTGGAAACGGTGGTAGTTTACGGTAGATAGGGATAAATTAATTTACATTCTAGAAATTGTGTGTGTTAATAAATAATCATGTAATCTCAAAACAAACAAAAAACAGTGTGTAAAGAGTAAATCGTGAATAAATAATTAAAAACATATAAAAATATTTGCACACCACTAGTTAGTAGAATATGTATGAACGCTTAAATAATTTTGTAACATCTTTGTAACATTCATATTCCGCAAATAAATATTTTTTCTTTTCTTTTTCTTTTTCCTTAGTAGCAGCTAAAATAAACTTACTGTAAGTGTGTGACTTATATATTACATTGTATCAATAATAACAGCAGGTTTGGCTTTCGACGGTCTGCCTCTCTTCCTTTTTTTGTCCGAGTGGAATGTATTTAGCTTTAACTGGAGGTACGGCGTACTTCAAGTGTATGGACATGCCAATTATATGTTAACACAATATATTATACATTTTATAAAAGTTTGGGCAAGTACTCCTAGAGTCCATTCTTCTTTATTTTGCAGCAATATAACTTCCCATTTATTAAAAAAAATGCTCTTTGAGTTCAGGTGTAACCGCTCGCTATGATCTGCCGAACTATTTATCAAGCTGTTCATACCATCATTTTTACCGCTTATTCGATTATTGGACTGCTCAATTATTGTAAGAATTGACACTGTATGATAAAATAACCGACTAATTGATTTCTTATTACTGTCCATGTTTTACTGTCGCAATAATTAATCAACCGGC
This sequence comes from Calephelis virginiensis, assembly GCA_002245475.1. Classification (NCBI taxonomy): domain Eukaryota; kingdom Metazoa; phylum Arthropoda; class Insecta; order Lepidoptera; family Riodinidae; genus Calephelis; species Calephelis virginiensis. The sequence continues at coordinate 349,179 of NJDC01005299.1, forward strand.
ATTAAATTAAATAACTGCTCAATATGTTTTCAACTGATCATAATAATATCTTGAATATTTAAATAACAGCTCAAAAAATTAGTTCCCTTTAGAAAACACCTAAAAAAACTCAATTAACAAACCAATACAAAAATAGTAGCTCCACACATCGATATTATTAATTAGTAGAGTAGCTTATAGCCTTAAATGATAAAAAATGGCATCTCTGAGATGGGCTATTAATGACTGGTTAAAAAATTATTGACGTCCCTGAGTGCAGCCCTTAATGCTTGATTAAAAGGTAACTGACGACTCTGAGTGCGACTGTAAGACTGAGCAATGTCATTCACTTCTGTTGACTCGATGAAACTTATGTACCTAATACTTCGCTTGCGTTTGTATTAGAAAAGTATCTTATAGTTACTTTTAAAACCTCAAAAATGTATTTTTTTTAAGTTAATTTGCCCCTTTCTGGGGCCGGCTAAGACCTTTATGCCATGCTGCCACGTCGTCCGTTTTAATTATTTCTTATACAGTCATTAGTCACATGTCTTCGGTATAAATTATTCTTATACAGTCATGAGTCACTATTTACAAAGTCACGTCAGGGTCTTGAGTAAAGCGGTGGTCACTTTACACAAGTTTACTTTGAGAGATTTGGCGGCAGCGAGGAAATTCACGATACACTAATTTCTTCATGATTATTTCATTTGTGCACTTTCACTGAACAAAATTAAACTGATTCCCACCTAAATTAACCAATTTTACTCATAATTTACACTAAATTCAATAATTGTAAAAAAATTACGCCCATCTTCATTCACGATGGCGCCAAAACTGTAGGTGTGTATTTTTGCGTTAAAGTGTTACAAACAAAATAGCAATATATTAGCAGGAAAACTCTTTGGCAGGAACTACACCACTACGTAACAGCTTCAGAACCGTTTTGAAGTTTGGAGGGTAGTAATAAAAGTTTTTAAAATATTTTTTTTATTAATAATTAGCTTAAGTTGTAAAGACGATGATAGAACTAAAAAGCGTAGTCGTTAGATTTAAGTATAATGAAAAATCTACACTACAAATAAAAAAGGAAGATTTGTATTTTTGGATGTTTTTAAACTCAAAGAAATAATCTCAAAGACTATTGAACCGATTTGTAAAATTCTTTTACCAATAGAATGCATTATCTCTGCGTAGCATAGGCTACATTTTTTACTAGAAAAAGGTACAAAAACTTCAATACTTGATAGAAATCGGCCATATTCGGACCATAATACCCATACTTTCATATTAATCCCCAAATAAATTATTTCGTATTTCCGACTGTTTTAATACCTACCTGCAGATTACATTTTGAACTACTATATAACTATAGAACACTTCTTTCAAAAGATACAACTTATTAAAAAAATCCAAGTGTCTAGTGTCACGATTCCTGCAAACCTGCCTAGGCCATCTCAAGCTGGCTTTTGGACTTTGATATATATCCCAACCAAGCTAATATTTAAAAAAAAAGTGTAAATTAGTAAGATGAAAAAAATAGTATTCGTCGTTGATTTACAAAAATTGAAAAAAAAATAGTATGTTATTTTTTCTGTACAAATTACTACATATTGGCTCACATTTTTTTAAGAAAGGAAAGACTTTAGCTTAGACAGGATTTGAAATTGCATCCTTTCGTCTCTCGGTAATTGACAAAAATATCGTAGCAACAAAACTCTAGACAGCCTATCTGTATCGATATACAGCCAATATTAATAACCTGTCTAAAATAAGAGATAACTCTACTTTAGATCAGTTACAAGGCAACCAATGTTATTTTTCAACGATTAACAAACGTAGATACACATTTAGAAATTTTATAACAACCATTTTCTATATAATCTAGACAAAATGCATGTTTTTAAATTAGATTAAGGTTTTTAATTTGAAAGTGTTAACTTCCCGAGATTGGTAGAGATCCCCGTCTCAGAGTCTGAAGTTGATACTATTTTTATCGGGTATTTAGAGGAAATAACATTAAAATTTTTATAGTTACGGTTTTTACCAATTTTACAGTATTTAAATAATCTCATGTAATACCTTTCCCTCTAATTTTTAAACTGGTTCGATGTTTAAAAATGTTGTATCTTCACAAAAACGCTTGAAAATAAAAAACAGAGACTTATTAAATTATTTAATTTATAACATTAACAATAGTATAATTTACAAAGTTTCTTAAAAATAACTTAACTTAAAACACACTCTCTGTTTCATTGTTTTTTTTGTAATTGAATTTTAATTCAAAATTAATAAATTATGTTACAGCATTCCGGTGCATATTTTTACACTCTCTAAATACATTTGAAAATCATTAAGGTTTGTAGATAGTATTTCATACTCTAATATGACGGAAATCATTCTCAAAAGTTGCTATTTTAAAAGATTAGTAAAGGACAAACATTGTTTCTTAAGAATAATATATCCCTATAAGAGCGCCATTCCTAAAATGGCAAAACATACGAACCACGAAATGGTGAAGGGTTTGTTTGAGTCAATGCAGGGCTTTCCAAACTTATCTGTACTGTGACGCCCCTTAAGAGATGCTATTTTTTGGACGACGCTACTTTGATCCGGAACCCCCCCGTTCCGGATCAAAAATACTTATCACTTATAGTACAATCTTTATTAGCTTTTACGACTCCTCTTAACCCAGCCCGCACCCCGTGGACCAAAACTAGTTACCAGTTACAATAAGTACAATCTTAGTAACTGGTTCTGGTGCATTCGGATAACTAACTCAACTCGGTCGCGTTTGACACGCGACGCCCCTGGGACAGTGCCACGACGCCCCAGGGCGTCGCGACGCAGTCTGGGAAGCCCTGAGTCAATGTTTAACGTTCAGACATGACCCTTATTCACCGATCTAGTCACCGACTAATTTAAAAAAAAAACCGTTCAATCGGCCTCTGTTGTCATCCTTGTCTAATCTTTTATTTGGTGAGATTTCCCTAGTTTAAGTAACACAACGGTGGTCAAAATATTTCTAAAAAGAAGACTGGAATTCACTTCAATTGTTCAATCACACACATTTTTAATTTATCACTTTAAAGGCAGTGGTCAGCTGAATTGGGATCAGAAGATATTACTGTACTCTTAGATCTACTGTTTCGAACCCGGATTCTGTGATGAGTTTGGGTGCAGATATTTCAGGTGGGTTCTCCCTCGATAAAGACAATTTCTTGTGTCTAGGAGGAGGCACAGGCGCTGAAGGTACCTTTGATTTCAAAAAGTTCTTTATTCTCATACCACCACGATAATAGTACAAGTAAATGCCAGCAAGTACAAGAAGTACCAAGAACAAAGTGATGATTGCAACCAAGAAACTGTAAACCGAGCTTCCAGAAGACTCTTCTGGTGTAGGCGTTGTTGGTTTTCTGTTAATTGGCACGTAAGGAGGTATTGGCCTTCTTGTAGTGGCGTAACCTTCTCCTATAGCAATGTCAGCACAAGCTCGGAATTCTTCTTGAGGGCCGCAGCCGACTGCTCCAGTGCCATTAAGACAGTTGCCCCAATTATTTCCAGCGATGTACTTCCATTGTAACACACAATGACTACAGTTTAAACCTTCAGGCAATTGGTATTTCATTTCATATATCTTATTTCCGTCTTTCGGATAATACTTAGTACTTTCTTTCCCACTTAATTTCAGAACGTGTTTGTCCATACATTCTTGATCTGTAGTTGTTGGTTCATCACAAATTCTAAACTCGAAAAAGCCCATGTGGCTGGCAGTGAGTTGCACCTTAATAGTGATCACGTCTTTGGGTGCGTAACGTCGAACGATGACACCAGTGTAGAATCTCCCTCCTACCTCGTGTGCTCGAGGCAAAGTTGAGTCCCAGGCGTCACCACAAACGCCACATTTTCCACCATTTTTGTTCCATTGACGCGTAAACCCTCCACAGTAAAGCTCATGGTCATTGTAGTTGTGTGGTGTGTCGAAGCCGTACCGCCAGGCTGAAGCCCGTGATGGTGGTTCTATCAGTCTGCCGTGGCCGTGGACACCATCTTGCACAAGCACTAACAGCGCGACTCCACACCATATTATCTGAAATAGAAAATTAACATCATAAATACATTTTTCTTAGTGTTTTGTTCTATGTCTAAACGACTATTCTTTCATACGTAATTTTTTATTAGTTTTTATGTCTATATGTTTAATTTATGGTCATCAATAAGTCTTTTATAAGGTAAATAAACCTATCTATCTAAATCTATAATTATACCTAAGAGTGAATTCTGCACATTGAAGATTAATTAAAAAAATAGGCAAAGGCGACTAAAAATGGCCAGCAGAACACATTTCTATTATTTTTAGATTTTTTGTGTGTCTGTGTGTCTGTATCCCGAACGGGATTCACGAGGAGTCTATTGAATCGATCGTAACGAAATTTGGCAGTTCAGTGCTTCATGTGCCGAGAAAGGTTACCTAAAGGCTACTTTTTATCCCACTTACAAAAGCGGTTCCCGTGGGAGGGGGGTGGACTTTTGTTTGGAGCATTCTGCTATTTACAAAAAAAACATTTAAAATGTGGTGGATGTATGAACTGTAGCCAATGACCAATACGTGCATCATTCTTTTTTTTTACCTAAAATTTAAGAAGAAAATTTCAACGTGGTCGATCGATGTTCATTGTTTCATATAATTCATTCCCTACGCACGTAATAAAGTTTTAAAATTGTAATTTTACGTTGATATTTTCTAAAAAAACGCAGAGCGATAATCGCAAGTTTCATATTTTCGTTCGTCTATGAATTAAAGATGTTAGACGTTGTATTTTACTGGTCAGTCGCAGTTTTCGGCTAGAAAATACCTTGTTGGGCAGTTCCAGCTTTATCTTGCTTATCTTCACGTCAAGTTGCGGGTATGCAGAGAGTATATTGCAGATTAAACTTACCAATTGCTTTACCACTCGGTACGTTTAATGAAGAGCAGCTATTTAAATTACAATATTTTACAATTATGTAACATGATGTAACCGCTTCCTTTTCTCGGTATTTAGTACGCCTTGACTAATTTCATGGTCTATTTACAGTTGACCGCATCTCATTATTCGGTCGAGTAATACGATACTATTTATTTAATTAATATTGTTAGAATTATTTATTATTAGCAGTTGCCGGCGCCTTCTTACACATATTGAAGTGACTTTTCGTGGCTAGTGATAAGTAAAATATTTTCTCAGAGTGAATAGTATCATAACATAACATTTAGCAAAAATTCCTTCATCATAAGCGGTTAACAAACCTAACAAGGGCAACTTTACTTAATTTAACAAGGGTAAACTTAGTTTCCATCTTCCGATTATTATTAAATTTGGGTTAAGTCTTCGGCCAAGACGGATGTAAACTATCAAAGACAATATAATATTTAAACTAATCTTTGATACAATTAAGTAAAATATTTTCTCAGAGTGAATAGTATCATAACACAACATTTAGTAAAAATTCCTTCATCATAAGCGGTTAACAAACCTAACAAGGGCAACTTTACTTAATTTAACAAGGGTAAACTTAGTTTCCATCTTCTGATTATTATTAAATTTATCTACGGCCAAGACGGATGTAAACTAATGTTTACATGCGTCTAGAATCCCTATTATATAAATATGACAACAGATAGAAAATATGAATCTTTAATTTATCTAATTAACATGTTAAATTCAACGTCAACGCACTGTTTCTCTTAAAGTTGCTTTTTTCTTGCCTGTGTTCTGGGCCTTTAGGTATCATAAGTTGGTTTAAATCACGTTCGGTAATTGCCTTATAGAAACCTACAGCGCATATTTTGTTCTCAAAATTTAGTTCCCTTAGTTGACAGTAGAGGCACTGTTCAAGGTATTCATACAATCAAAGACAATGGTGCCGATTTTGTTGTGTCACCGCTAAAGCTAAACTAACTTAAAATTTTCTAATATTAGCTTAATTTTAGAGAAACGGTATTCCGTTGTCACCATAGTTCTAAAATTTCTTTCTAATTTGACAGTACTAAGACGGCGATAAATTGAATAGATAGTGATGTCCTTGTGTCTACACGAGCTATACATTCCGTTATCGAGAATGGGTAAGAGAAAGAATGAAACAGAAATTACTTGAAAACTAGTATTATTTCAAGTACAATTATGTATTTTCTAATCTATAAATAAGTTTTATTGAAAATGAAATTCAACCTGTCTTTGTTTTCACTTCCCAACGTCAGTTTTTAATAAATAAATAACGACATGGCTGTATAATTTAATGTCTTTGTCGATCATTGTCAAGACAATCGGACGAGAACAATATAACCTATTAGGCTATTACTTACTACAAATTGTGAAACAAAACAAAATATTTTATTTTAGTTGTAATACATATACATCTTCTGTTTTTACTTATAACTAAAAAGAAATAAAAAGAGTAACGAGAAGTTTATTATAAAGTTTTGTTGAAATACTCCACAGCAATTAACAATTTGGAAATTGTTGAAACAAAAAGTTTGTAGTGTTTGGGACTTTGTTTTAATGTTAACTTTGTTTTTATATGTTAAGAGGTTTTTTAGTGCTTTATTTTAATTTATCTTTATTTTTCAGGCAATGAAGCAGATATAATGTATTCGAGTTTACGAAAAGTTTAACCAAACAGTAGATTAATAAGAAGCTCAGCAAAACTTTACCACCTAGACAAGAATAAAACATGCCAGTTAAAGTGTCC
>NJDC01005299.1:355929-371059 GCA_002245475.1 Calephelis virginiensis
TTTTAAACTATTTTCGGAAGGCCAGGGTAGGTTTAAAAGATAAGAAAAAAGTAAAGCTATGAACAACATCATTTTAAGTTTTTCCATACACATAGAACGGGTGGAATGAAGTTCGCCGGGAATGTAAATCAAATTTAAAAAGTGATATTTTAGTACATGAGCAAACCCATTGGGTGAAAACTGGTACACTCTGCGCATCAGTGCCCTTAATAGACGCTGAACCTGTGATGCCGAAGTCTTTTATGGATGTGGGTATGCCCATGTGATCTAAGATTGCTTTTATTACAACTATTTTTATTCCAAAAAATAGCGCGAGTGCCAACCAAAATCATGTAATTCTAAATGGGACATAAATAAATACTTATCCTGCTTAGGTATTTAGGAGTTATAATGGAATAAGAAATTTACTCATAAGCACTGAAAAAAATGTAATTTTGAGCAGTTGCATCAAGAAACTTTGTTTGATAAACCTTTATTCATAAACTTTATTGAAAGTTATTTGTATATCGTCTAAGTTATTCAAGAAATATTATGATTATTGCGACCTATTTAAAGGAGTGTTTTCTGACTAACCGAAGAAAGAAATAAAAAAGTTGTGTTGATAAGAGATCAGACAACTTTAACAAGGCAACCACTGATATTTTTTCAATTATTAACAAAAATATCTTACTGACATAAGTCCAGTAGGCCTACCTCTAACTGCAGATAGGCTACTGATATCAGTCGACGGTTTGCGGGAGCCTATACAGAGGTTTAATGAGGTCGAATGTTAAATGTCCACAACGACCAACCGACCCAACAATGTCGGTATGACAACACCGTGTCTAAATTGAAACAAATGTTTTGTAATGGCCACCAAGTACTTATGTGAAAGGACTCCATTGTTCAAACAAATAAATAATGGAGTCAAAAGTATAATACAAAATGTTGTCCGCGACTTCGTGTGCGTGAAGTTTAATCCTCTATACATCTCCACAAGCCTAGAGTCCTCTATCTTCTTTTTCTTTTTCCATTAATATATTACATTTGCGATCATCCTTTTTAAATCGTTGCGTACCTACCTGCATAGTCAATATATCTATTTATGTGCCAATTTGCAACAAAAATTGTTTTACAATTCGATCGTATTTGTTGTTATATTTCAAAATTTATTAATTACTCTGCATGACCCAATTTTCATGGATCTTTTGGATTGATAACATTAAAATTTAAAACAAAACCGACTAGCGATTTTTAAGACGTTTACCTACGGCTGATATTAATAACCTATCAACAGATAAAGATAGAAGGCCTATCTTATGACCTAGTGTTTTATTGCTAAGATATTTTGGTTAATAAATCAAAACTAAGAATATTTTCCTGGTAACTGATCTAAAGTAGCCCTATTTCTAGTCTTAGATAGGTTAATAATATTTGCCGATAGAAGCCATAATCAGGTATGTTTTTATTTGCAATTTCACAACGAATAATTGTTTAAAATTATTCATTGTAGGATTAAATTTTTAATTTATTTTTTAGACACATAATTATGTATTAGAATCACGCTAAGAAACGTCGCGTCGACGCACCGAAGGTCTTCCACAGGCGCCTTCCTTAAGCGAAATCTAATATCTTAAACTAATTGGCATTGTTTAAAATATTAACCCTCATTTGGCTATAATTATTTTTCCTTATTCTTTTTTTAATCTGGGAAGGTATTTAACGCTTACGATTTCAACATGATTTCAACAAAGGCATTATACTTAATTATGTTATTTCTTTGCCGTATACTAAAAAAAAGTATATTTTATCATTTTTGACAAATGTTAGGGCTGTCACAGTAGGTAAGGGATTTTACCATATTTCATCCTTCAGGGGAAATACGTGGATAAGGATTTCTGAGGTTGATGTTTTATAGTATTAAGTATGTAAATTTATTTACTAAGTAAAATAAAGACGGAATAGCGTAAACTTTGAGACTACTAAAACTAGCCAGTCGAATATTAAATTTTTTTGTTGACCTTGCGAGTTTAGATGATAAATGCAATAAAATATGGTGATTGATCTATTTCACATTAAATCGAAATGAGATACCGTTACTTAAAGCTTAATTCATCTTTAGAAGAAAATTAATTTGTCTTTTTTTCATTTTATAAATACAAACGATTACTAAATTGTAATTATAATATGATCAATTAATAATAAACTAGTGGTCGCCCATTGCAAAGGCACATTGGTCGAAATTCGGCAATAATAAATTTTAATATCTTGTTGATAAGAACGCCATTTTAATTTTTCAAGACCAACTACTTTGTGTCCAAACCATGTCCAAACTTTTTAGTGCGCCATCTGTGATCTTTTAGCGTTATCATCAGTATATTTTTTTGTGGGTTAAATGCACGGTAGTGTGGGTAATGTTTTATTGATTGATTTAATGTACTTTATAACCAATATTTATTTATTTAACACTTTATTGCACACAAAAACTAAATTATTATTGACAAAAATAATAGCGTTCTGCACTTCTCTCACACATAAACTATAAGTGTGCCAAATTTTATGCTGCTGCGTCCTCTCAATTTTCGTAAAAAGGGGTTCGAAGTTTTGGCATCACGTATTAAAATATAGATTACTATGATAAGGGGAATTTTCAAGTAACAGGTGCGATTTTAGTTAGAGGTTCTCGAGTTTAGGTTTAGGGAACACATTTTTAAACACTTGCACTTTAGACTTAAACTCCAGCCACACGACAGCGACGCACCTATAACATCTTTGGTATGTATAAACCAACGTTTCGTCTCTTACCATCAGAAGAACCGTGTGTTTGATCGCTGTTTTATGACACTAAAGCTAGTAAGTAATTAGAAGTTACGTACCTATATTGCAGACGGATTTGATAGACAAAGAAAAAGAAATACTACGAATGAAAGCAAATTTGCATTTTCTTTGATAAGTTTCCAATTATCAATGATTGACTGAGAAAAACAATACGGGCCATTCATTACTATTACATATTACCTGACCGAATAAAGCTGATCGACTTTGGTAGGTCTCTTTCAAAAACAGTATAGACATAAAAGAATAGTATTTAAATAAATAAATTATAAATGTCTATAGTCGCCTCTATAGTCTAGCGATCCAGCGCGACGTCGGACTTGGTTGGACAACAGTATGAAATAATGTTTTTTTTAATTTTCTAATAATCACAACGTCGATCCCGCGTGTTGCCCGCTTGGTTAATGGTCCCACACGAATTTTTTTTGGGATTAAAACTTTGCTATGTGTTAAGCCAAGTTACCCTCTATATGTATGCCAAGTTTCACGAAAATCGGTTAAACAGTTTTTGCGTGAAGTAGTAACAAACAAATAAACAAGCACTCGACCTTACGCATTTATAATATTAGTATGATTTACCACCTATCACATTACAAGACTGTGTCTTCGGTAGGTCGTGGATGCCTGGTTGTATCTCTGCTTACCTTTTCGAGGATAGGGGCATGAAGACACTTTTTTTAATGTATTTCTATATAATTAGTATTGTTGATTAGCAATCACAGAACAAACACAAATTTTGCTTAGTTTTTTTAGTTCATGTGTGTTTTTTTGTCCAAAAGATTAATATTCCTCTAACTCCAACGAGTAAGATCTAATACCTATTCAAATAGTATACCTGGTAAATAATGCCTATGCCTACTTAGCAAAACATTGTTCTGAACTCACACGGTTTGCATAAGGTTTAAACTCTTAGATCACCTTGACAGCATCTGATTAAATATACTTCCTTGGGAAAATGAATATTAAATGTTCATACATTCGAATATCACTTATTTGTTTATACATTATTCTATGAATATTTTTGATAGCTAGAAGTGTAGTAGTAAGTGTGGAAAACTATCATAAATATTTCTAGATTTCAACATTCATCAGTAACAATAAAACAGAACATTTCTTGTATGTGTGTCAATTTAAAAGGATTTTATATTTATTTCTTGATTTCCTAGCTATTATACTTTTTTGTGTTTGATAGAAAATATGTTTAAAAAGATTACATAGATGAAATTACAGACAGTAGATACCTTGTATTTAGAGGCTGTTTATCAGTAGGTACCCCAACATCTTTAGATGCAAAATAAAAGCAACAGATTCAAAAAGAAAGATATTAATGGGACTGACAAATATGGCCCAATTAATACTGCAGAATGCCATACACACTTTTTGATCATAGGTATTTATACCTTCTAGCCTTTTACAATAAAATTCAAACCTATAGATAAGCCTGACGAATTACAATACATAATTAAGTATATTATTGCTAATCAATAACCAAGCGTACTTCATATAGATTGTTATGTTCGAATGTTTTCGAAGACATTCATTCACATAAAAAATTAACTGAATCTAAGCAATTTCGCTCTGAGCCCTAACCATGAGTTTAGAGCGGAGGCGCTTCATCGCTAGATTTTTCGTAAAACATTTACTATGAAAATTTTGAATAGCGCCTCTACTGGTAACTAAGAGTACTATTAACTAAATTTCAGAACAAAAGCCCTATAGATTTTGATACCCAAATTGCCGAAGGTAATCCATAGTACCTTACTCATGGTAAAGGCTCAGTGGCTTTACCATACGTTTTTGTGAGTATACACGCTGCGTCTCCGTTAATTATTTGTGTGGAAACTTCGTACAACGCCTCCTCTGGATCTTAAGAGAACTAAATTTTCAAAGTAAAAGCGTGCACCTTTAGCGCTTTTAGCGTAAATTACCAAAGGTTCAAGGAGTTCGAATTTCGCATTAATCTGTAAAGTGTCTATAAAGAAACTACTAACTACCAATGATAAAACAATAAACAGTAATAAACAACCGGTTATGTTTGCAAAAAAAATTCTCAGCAGATAAATTAAAGATATAAAAACTACACAGTATAAATTATTTCGAAATTTAAACTTGATACAATTTGAATTGAACAGCTGATGTCTATTGTTAAGTTTGCACAATTTGCCCACAGCATTTGTATGCGGTACACAAAAACACATTCCGTGACCAGAGTTCGAAAAGAAAGTGAAACTTTTAAACGGTAAAATGGCCTTACATTCGCTTTTATTGTTGTTACATAAAATGGATGTAAATACAGATATGATCCCTTACTATAATTGAACATTTTCCATGCCGAGCGCAAGGTGAAACTTCATTGGTTATTATAAAAAGCCTGTACTTTTTCACTTTATAGGTAGGTACTTTGCATTAATGAAATGAAATAAGGCAATTTGTAACTTATTTAAAATAATATGTACATGTATTTTTAACCGCGTCTGTGGTCTTGCGGTCCGGCGTGGGACTTGACTTCTTGACGTCCCGGGTTCTGTATATTTTCAATTTTCTAATAAAAAATAACGTAGCCCGGGATTGGATATATTATGCCCGGTTGGTGATAGGTTTGCCACCTATGACATTGTGGGACTTAGTGTCTTCGTCTAGTCGAGGGTCCTTGGTTGTGCCTCTGCCTACCAATTCGGAGATATGGGCGTGAAGATACTTTTTTTACATGTATTTTAATAAAATGCAAATGCAAATATTTTTGTGATGAACATTTAGATCTGTATTTCCGGGTCTGGGTATTTATTGAACAAATTCTGGTATCTATTTAAGTATATCTATGTATTAGTATCGTTGACTAACACCCATAACATAAGCATATGATTTGGGGTTTAGATATTTATTTATTATATTATTTATTTATTAGAAAAACGTTTGAAGCGTAGCTAATTTCTATTGGCAAAATGTAAATTAACATTAGCAATTTAATCTATTTACAAAATATCATCTATGTACACAAAAATTAAGTATTTTCCCTAATTTTCCTGAAATTTCATCATTAGATCCAGATTTGGTGGCAATTGGACCACCTCAGTAGTACTCTGTTTGTTTTGTTTGATTAAATTTTAATAATCATAGCTCAGAACCATGTCTGTCGGCTCAGCTAATTTCACATAAAATTAGCTGAATGTGCATAAATAGGTAAGGTTTAGGAACTCAGAATAACAATAATTACTTATGAAAAACAAAAAGTCATTTTTGAGTCAAAAAAGAAGTTTGTCAAAATACGTTAAAGAGGAAAGGGAGGAAAGTCTATTTTCTCAGCAAATTAAAATGATTTTCTTTTTAGAATAAATGCGATATATACACACATAAGAAACATGTTTTTACTTATCTCACGTGAGATTGAGGAAAAGCTATGGTTGTTGATTTCACAATTTGCTAGAAAAGTAAAATGACTGAAACAGCCTCAAAAATCTTTGACGCCTCTTCACTGCACAAAAAAAAGAAAAAGAAAAAAAATGCGGAATATGAGTGTTAGGTACTTATATAAAATATTCCCCTAATCACTAGCGACCGTACTCACATCCCAACTGAAACTATTAATCCTTCCTCTATATAAGGCTAATTAGTACAATTCCTTAATAACTTCTAGCATTGTTAATTAGGTAAACATTTTGATCTTCCGCATACCTAACAAAATATTCAGACTATAGTTTTTAAACCTAGTAATTTTATCAAATCAAACTCCGAATTATATCAAGTTGACATTTTGAGCTTCTAGAATCGAGCGCCATTTGAACTTGTTTTAGCGAAAAATTAGCATTTAATATATTTCATTTTCGTACAAAACAGGATAACAACCTGCTCTAAATGTATTTACTACGTATTATTTAAAAATTAGGAGATTGATTTACGATTGGTCATATTTTAATGGACGGTGAATATTTTACTACCGCCTACGTTATTTTTGCAGCCATTTTGGGTAATATTAGTCTCATTCTATTTTCCATTCGTCGTATTTTATGACATTTTTAAGCATCGACGGAAAAAGAGGGGTGAAGTTTGACGTGGTTTGTATCTGTTTGCATACATAACTTCTGAACGAATAGACCGATTTTAATGCAGTTTTTTTAAAGCGGACATGATTAAGAAGGCTCTCAGCTTCGTGGCGGATAAGTTTCTTGAGAGGTTGGCTATAAAAGCTTTTAATTTTATGATTATTATATTCAAGGAAAGCAACAGATTTCTTGTGGTATGAAAAACACCAAGGATTTTTTTAAATAAATTAGTTAATTAATTTATATTGTTTTGTTGTCAACTTTGTTGTTTTTGTTTCCGTAAGTAGGCTATAGTAATAAATCTGAAATGATAAAGAGTGGTTTGAGCGCAGTAAAACTAAAAAAACACAAAAAATGGCGCCGATTTTACTGCGTTCAAATTATTATGCAAGCACAAATTAAGTTTTGTTGGACAATAAGTAGTTGGTTTTTATTCGTAGGCACAGATAGAAGTACCACTAACTTACTGACTTATTTTAAAAAAAGTATCTTCACGCCCATATCCCAGAAGATCTAGGCAGAGGTACAACCAGTGCACCCACGACTAGCCGAAGACACTAATTCTCACAATGTGATATGTGGCAAACCTATCGCCAAACGCCCATATATCCTATCCCGGGCAACGTCAACTTATTTTAACGAAATAAAACTCCCATTTCACATAACAAAATACTGTACCTACCTATATTTTTGATTATATGTATATTACTTTAGTGAAGTCAACTGTTATCGATGTCTAATGTAAAAACGATCTGTTGTTAGTGTCGATATTAATCACTTTTAAATCTTCATTTTGTTTTGTGTAAGATCATTTGTCACAGCAGTGAGAGTTATGAGAAAGTTAAGAAGATGGTATTAAAAAGAAATGTTAAGAATCATTTCCAGTCTTGACAAATTTATTGACTTTAGGTTTTTTTAAAATAATTCAAATGTTTTAAAGACAATATTTAAAATAAAATAAAATTTTGTTAAAAAAGTTAGAAACTAACGAAGCCATTATTAGTTTGCCAACAAATTTCCTGGTGGCAAGAAACTCTACCCATGAATACAAAAGACAGTAATGGCGTTAATATTAAACGTGCCTATGTTCTTCGGTTACTTTAAGCATCAGAAGATCCGACTATCTGATAGTAAAATTACAAATAGGAATATTCTATTTGGGCAAATTAGCGACTCGACGTGATTTTAACCTCTTTCAGACCTATTCACATCAAAAACAAGAGACTTGGTATCCGAGCTTCAATCACAGAATGAGTAGGTGATAGTCCTAACGTGAGCAGTTAGTTTTAAATCTCGATTCAAGCAATATTGGAAATTTGAATCAGATATGTCTTTCAGGTATTCTTATATACAATGCTGGCGAATTATTTACAATAAGTTAATAATAAATAATTAAATGTGTGAATATTGTTTTCTTTTATCAACCTTCTCCTGAAAATAAGAAACACAACAAACAAGAATTATCAAAATCATTCCATCCATTCAGGTGTAACATTCATAGAGACTAATTTTTTATAATATATTTTTATTTTATTTTTTATTAATATTTCTAACAATTAGCACTGGTTTTTTACCTTATTAAAAAAAGAAATTTAATGATTTTTATTGTTAACAATTAAAAGTGGAAAAAGTGTGTCAACAGATATTATTTTGCACATTTACTTGGCTATTAATTATCTAATTAGGTAATTTAGCAAATAAATCAGAGCCCAGTATATACATCGCTCTGACGAACACTTTCCACAGACTAAGGAGGTCAGGTGGCATTTTTTTAACTGCAATTAAATGGATATAATATTAAATTTCACGTAACACGTAAAACTGAATTAAATTAATTGCAAACAAAAACAATTTCTTTATTTTAGTAACAACTAACAGCTGTAACGAATAAATTGTTTCTTTTTGCAATTTAAAAAAGTACTTTTTATGAGTAATGCTCGTGTAATTTCATTTATTTTAACTGTATTTTAATATTTAATATAATATTTTAATTTCCCTACTATGCATTAATCAAAGGCGAAAATGACCTTAAAATTTAATTCAGGTTTTCGTTCAAATTAAACAGCTCTGATATATTTTTCTATCTTTATTTGTTTTATGTGATATGACTGAACAAGCATACGACTCTCCTGAAGGTAAGAGATGGCTCTGGTCTATAGACACCTTTGATGTTATAGAAGTGTTGCTGTCTACTAGCCGTGGTAATAGGCTACCCGGAACTTGATACTGCCATTATGGAGGCAGTACCTTACCGGGTAGGCGCTAAATTCCTATCAGAATGAGTTGGAACTTGCAGAACGCACTCTACCTCCAGTGATCTTGTTGGTAAAGACCTATTTGACCTTTGCTCGCCTCTTACGAGCTGCCTGGCAGATGGTCAGAGATAAAGAAGACTCGGACCAACACGGGGAAAACTTTTACCGATCCTTTCTCAGTATTCTGACAAAATTTGAAAATTATAAAGCTTAAGCATAGATTTGAGTACAAATAGGGTCCTTGGGGCTGATTCCGTATCTTTTTAGTGATGATCATTGGGTAAATGTATATCAAATAGCTGTCAAATGACGTGTTTTATATTTGCTGTCTCTTGTGACCAACAGAAATACAATGGAGATAGCAAATACAAAACACGTCATTTGACAGCTATTTGATGCAGATTATACCCAGTGATCATCACTAAAAATACTGAATAGCCCCACTGGAACACGGACTAAAGAGTAAACACACACTTGTCTTATTTCAATAAGATCTGTTCAGGTGTTTAGGCGATATTCCACATAAAATGATAGCAACAAAGTCAATAAAAACTATTTATGTTTAACCATTTGTAATACTTATTTGGATTGAACAAAGGTACTAAATAGGTATCGATTTCTAATGGCATGAAAACGAGTTAAGGTAAATTTCACTGAGGTGAGACAGCACGACTTGTGTTTACTCCTAATAGAGACTATTATTTAGAAACCGCTGGCCATAAATATACGTTGGCGTCTCTGTAATTGGTACAAACACTTTCATTATAAACCAAATTGATAGTTTAGTCAATCTGTTAGATCTTTCTACCCCTAAGGCTTGTTTCACAGATTTAATGAAAAATGTACCAAAGCTCTTTAAAGCTCTTGACTTCTTGAGGTCCCGGGTTCGATCTGGGTCAGAATAGAAAATGTGTATTTTCAATTTTCTAATAAAAATAACGTTGAAAACGATTGCTTGTATTTCGTAGATCGATTGACACTGCTACTTAAATACAAGAATTATCATGTAATTACAAAACAACCATTAAATCAATATTTTTGTACATATGGTGATCTCGCTGAAGATCGAATTTTGTACTCAAAAATAATTTAATCGCCTCTGTGGTCTAGCGGTTCGACTTGACTGCATGAGGTCCCAGGTTGGGCAACAAAAAGAAAATTGGATTTTTCCAATTTTCTTATAAA
The DNA here is from genome assembly GCA_002245475.1 of Calephelis virginiensis. Taxonomy (NCBI): domain Eukaryota; kingdom Metazoa; phylum Arthropoda; class Insecta; order Lepidoptera; family Riodinidae; genus Calephelis; species Calephelis virginiensis. Next base: position 366,224 of record NJDC01005299.1, read on the forward strand.
AAAAATGTTGCTTGGGATTGGAAATGTGCCCGGTTGGCGATAGGCTTGCCACCTATTACCGTGGTACGTAGTGTCTACGACTAGTCGTAGGTGCCCTCGTTGTGCCTCTGCCTGCCTCTTCAGCGATATGCTTTTTACATAAATAGTACTATGTTGTATTGATTAAGAAACCCCACCTCAAATCTGGTAACTGAAAGTACCTATTTTCAGACCCATATCCCCGAAGAGGTAAACAAAGGTACAACCAGGGCACCCACGACTAACCAAAGATACAAAGTGATGATATTTACCTATTTTTCTTGTCAGACACTATTACCACAGAGGTGTTTGGTACATATAAATGAAGTAGGTAGGTACATGGCGAGTCATTGCATGTCATTCTGACAAAATATGGCTTAGGTACTTCATACATTTTAATTTGTGATGTTTAAGGATGTTGCGTAAAACTTTGACGTCGAACTTTGACGTCGATTCCGTAACTTTTTTTAAAAATGAAATTAAACTTATTTATTTCGAAATATGTGTGTTTAAAAATTGTTACAAAACACTTATTCGTACTGACAAGTTCATAACATAGTGGTGTGTAGGTAAATATGTCATACCAACTTAATTAAGTATATAAGTAATTTTTATTAATGTTATTCATATATTTTTACATAAATTAGTTAAAATATAACATCAATAATAATAATAATTCTTTATTGTACACAAGTGAAATAACACAAAAGAAATAGCAATTTTAGGAAAAGATGTACCTACAATAGGCGAGCTTATCTCGTGAAGAGATTTCTTACAGCTAACCCTAGAGAGAAAATTTGAACATAAATTTATTCTGGTTGTAGTGTACAAATAAGCATATAAAACTAAACTACACTTAACCTAATACATTAACAATTTATGGACCAAAACAATAAAAAATATATTATATTTAATCAAGTATTTGACAGATAGTGCAACTTCAATTATCAAATATATTTATTACAAGGCTATCACTTATTAATTTAAACAAAAATATTATGATAAAGTTTTATTCTATCTACCAAACACTACCGCCGTTTCCAAAGCTGGCCAGTGGCCAGTCAGGAGGAGAAATGGCGAAACAAACTCCTCGATAACCAAGATATTTCATATTTATGAATTAATCAATTCATTCTTTCTTCAAGTTTTGATAATAACGGTCTAGCAAGTCAATGACCTAAAATTATTCGATTTTCTTGTCAGACCTGGAACGCTAGTACCAATTTTGTGCTAATAATTTCTGTGGGTGTGACCAAACTACTTCAGAATAATAAGTATTCGCAAATTCGGAAGTTGACCATTAGTTTGTTCTTATTTCTTGTGAATATAAGTTATAAGTTCTTATATGACCGGCGTCCCAAAAAAACGTTGACCATAGAATCCTCTTCGGGTACCTTACAAAATGTTTCTATTCTAAATCTCTTTTACGGTCGATTATGCATAGCTTGGGATCAAGCCTACCTTGAAATCAATTTATTTTACGTTTAAAAGTTGCGTGATACAGTATCATTAAAAACATGCCCTGAGAAAGTATTACCATTCGAATTTGAATCTAATCTAAATAGACAATGCTGAGAAATGGAACTTGCAAGATTCGTTCTTCCATTACGTCACTCTGGTCAAGCAGTGGAGACTACATAACTCAGAAAGTAGGGCCATTTATTCCAAAATTACCAAATTACATGAATTATATATGATTAGATACAGATGTTAATTTTATGTAAGTAGGTATGTGAGACTTGCCCGGATTTTGCCAAGGCTGGAGTTAATATTTGTTGGTCTACCATAGTAGAGGTGATTGGTGTTACAATTTTATAAGCTGGAACACAGATACATATATGAGATTTGTGGGGTTACTATTAAATATCGATTCACACAATATTGGAAGTTAGAATCGGTTTTTTGTCATTTTGCGCTCTTGAACACAATACTAGCGAATTATTTACAATTAGTTCCGAAACAATTCAAAGAATCTATTAAAATAATTTTATGTTCAATATTAACTAAATGTAAACAGTGCGTCAGTATTGTGTTCAAGAGTCCAAAATGACACAAACCCAATTCTAAATTTCAATTTGATTTCAATTTAATTGAAATTCAAGAGTAACCCTACTGGTCTTTTGTAATTTAGGTTAGAAACTTTGATTCTACTAGCATTTTGGTTTATATTCTCAGTTTCTTTTTTTCAGTTTTTTTGATTTAATGGTGAAAGGTTTTTCTTATTTTGTTCTTTTCTGATTGTATAAAAGTCAAGATTTGTTTAATAATCAAATAAAATACCTGGAAAAACTCTCATTTTTGAGATGACTTTTCATTACCCCCTTAATTTATTTCATAAACCCCTCTTTTCTATAAGAGAGGACAGGAAGGAGTAAGATGAACATAAAGTGGAAATTCGTTTGAACCTCTTGAGGGTAAGAATGGTCATAAATGGTTAGGCGTGCAAGGCCTTGAAGTGACTCTCACGGTACCCTCAGATAGATGGCAAGTACCAAAAACTGCGTTGTCGTCTTACTTGAGGTGTTAAGAGGGTTCACGATATCCAACGCTGCCGTGACTAAGGAAAGATAAAAATCTGTTCGTAGGGTCTCAGTATTTTATGAAAGGGTGCATGGACCCCGTGTTGGTCCGGGCTCTTTTGCAGAATAGACCATCTGCCTTTCTGCCAGGCAGCTCGTAAAAGGCGAGCATAGGCTTACCGTCACTAACACCGTGACATCCCGCTAGGTGGTAGAGTTTCGCAGCGACTCGCCCGGATTGGTACTTATTCCCGCCGTCATAACGTCCGATGCTTGCCGTTGACGTGTTCTGGTTTGGAGGATACGGTATTCGGTAAACGAACTTTTGCTTGAGGCCAAAAATCCGGGCCTAAGGCTGGCAACGCACCACTACCACCTTTGGTGTCTCTAGGCGGCGTGACTTTCTTACCATCAGGAAATCCGTCTGCTTGTTTGCCTTCCATTATCATAAAAAAAATGCTGAGGGGGTTTCAGCTGCTATGAGTAGTCAGTAGAGCATATCCTTTGTTTATTAACACTCCGTGACACAAAGGTTTATGTGGGGCCCCCGGGTCCATTTATAATCCGGTATAATTGTAGATTTCGTTTAATTTTTATCAACTAAGCTGATTCGTCCGTTTACTTTTAAGTTTTAACATTGAAATAGCTTACATTTAATGATATTACGCCCACATCCTAGTAAAACAGTTTTAAATTTCAATTAGGTACCTATATTGTGTTTCAAAATCTAAATAGTTTTTCCGTTCACACTCAAATAAAATGTCTTACTATGTATTTACTGTTTTTATAAGGTATCTTAAGCAACACACAAGAAAATTTATGTTTTTTTCGCAACAAACTTGCTAAAAATATATTAAAATTAAAATTTGATAAAATATTCATATTTTACCAAATTTCATATTGTACCTTTCTACATATATTTTTATTCATATTTTGGTTACTGTTAGGTATAGGTTAGGATTAGGTGTTCCACTAAGAACTAGATTGCCATTTGAAGAAAAAACCTAGGGTCGATATTTTAAATGTATGTGTTTAGAAATTACAAACATCCGTACATTAATAAGTTAAGATAAATTACCTTGGGATTTTTATTGCATGAAGTAGGAAATCGCTTTCCAAAAACAAGTCGTGACGGCGTGCGGAAAGGGAATTCTAATTCTCATTTTTAATTTTTGGTTTTCCGAAATGAGCCTATATAACTACTTTTCTCTAAATACTTTTTCATAACATTTGATATAGCTTTTTGCGTTAATGCCATACACAACAACATAATCGTAAAATGAATATCGAATTTATAAACTACTCAGTTTATCCTCGTGTTGGTCCGGGCTCCTTTGCAGAATAAGTAGACCATCTGCTTTCCTGCCAAGCAGCTCGTAAAAGGCGAGCATAGGCTTACCTTCGCTAACAACGCGACATCCTACTAGGCGGTAGAGTTTCGCAGCGACTCGCCCGGATCGGTACTACCACCTTACCTATTCCTGCTTCCATTACGTCAGTGCTTGCCGTTGACGTGTTTCGGATCGGAGGGTAAGGTAACTAGTAAACTTACTTTTGCTCAAGACCTAACATCCCGGCCTCAGGTTGGCAACGCACCACCTTTGGTGTTTCTAGGCAGCGTGAATCCGTTTGCTTGTTTGCTTTCCTACATAACTTTAAAAAAATCGCATTTATGCAATCGCGAAGTTGATTTTTAGTCTGCGCCGAAGCCTTGACCTGAACCTTTTTTTTATAACCATATACTTATACCATACAGGAACTCTTATGTGCTGAAGGCAAAATAATACAACCATAGCGGTTTAATATGTACATAACTCATACTTTCGTAACGTTGTTGCAAAAGCCGCAGACATTGATATCAGCCGGATATATCCCTAAATTACGGGATTTAATATCGTTAGCCGCAAGCCAGTAAAAGCATGTAAGCATTGCGACATAAATAAACGTAGATATTTACTTAAAGTACAATTTTATGTCGCAACCTAAACATCGAATAGCAGTGTGGCCAGCTTGACGATTATCTGGTGATACTTTTAGCAACATTTCTGACAACTTTATTCATATTTAATATTGATAAAATTAAGAAATTTTAGTTAAGAAATTTAAAATTCGTTTCTATACTTCTTATCGTCGGTGCTTGGTGGAATTCCATTCTTGATGCAATTTATTTAGAAACACTTGTACTTTCCACAATATATTTTATTATTTTTTATTTTTATGGTTTAGCCAACCGGTTTCGCTATACAGTAGTACGAGGGTCAAACTGAAAGTTCTTAGAAAATCAAAAACTAAGTATTCT